>JANHZU010008150.1:26768-41591 GCA_032468055.1 Acrochordus granulatus
AAGAATCATAATATCAAGGAACTGAGCAGACTTTAACTACTTGAGTTATGCTCAATATCATTACCTAGATTTACCTGTGTAATAGCTGTTGGATTGAAATTCAGTTTCCCCTCAGAGCCTCATTTGTAGTGGGGTAACATTTCCTTGCAACATCTGTTGTAGCCAAACCAAATTTAGGTAACAGAAATAGTGCAGTTTTCTCTTTTATTCCAACATGAAATTCTAGCTCTAAGTCTTCAAAGTAGTGCTTTCTGATTCAGAATATATTGAATTATAGGTGGTTGCCATGCAGACAGAATATGAAGAATAATCTAAATCAGGATAGATAGCCTTGATCACATACAGTCTCTAAATCCCTTTTTGTATTCCCTGAAAATTCCCACAGCGACTAATTTAAATGGTGCTATTTTTTTGTTTTAAATTAACGTAAAGGTATGTTTGATATACTTGCTTCACTAAAACATATCCCCAACTCTCCAAAATGAAAAACTCAGGCTGGCAAAAATTCTATCTCCCTCTCTCTTGCACCTTCCCTCCGTCTTTGGAATTTGCATTGCTGGGTGTAAAAATGTGTCCTTTGGTCAAGATTTATTTGCCCATGATTTAGCTAACATTCCGTAAGGCTGAGATGATAATATGTGATTCCATATCTATTCATATGTAGGGAGTCTGTTCATATTTATGAACTTCTTTAATGCTTCTGTGTGATATAAAATCCTGGATTAAATGGCCCTTAGCCTTATGCACCATACAGAACCTCTTATATAATTATGTAGATTTATAGATACTGTAATTATGCATGTGTTATGTTCAAGTCAATTCAAAACAATTACTCTTAATCATGTGACAGAAGTGAAGATTGTCACTGGCAGCAGAGTGTGACAGGAACAAATGTTTTTTCACACAGGTTCTCAAAATGAAAATGTCAGTGGGGGTTTGCAATGGGGAGTGAAACCCATGAGAGTGCCAGCGTGTAAGATGTAATTCTTTTGTAACCTCCAGCAAATTAGCCTTGACATCACAACCTTATATTTGGATTGGTTTAGTTGATTTAGAATCAATTAAAATAAGAAAAAATAGTATGAAATACTATTTAATGCATAATTCTATAAAACAGAAATCTTCAATGTTCTTCATCACTCATGATGTTAACAAAAATCAGGGAATGGAAAAGAATCAGAAAATAAAACTAGGCTTCATATTGCAGCTCTACATTTGTTACTCCGATTCAGTCTTAAGATGAGATTTGTCAGTCTGAAAGCTTGCAGACTCTTTTGTGTTATTTTGCTTGATCCTGCTAAATATATTGCCAAAATAGGGATTTGGGTTTTTTTCCTTCAGTACTCTTGCCATAGTACTATTACTACATGCCTCTAACATCTTGTTCCTTCTGCTCCTGACGAGCCCAGATTTCTTGCTTGGGGGTGGTAATGAGTAATTTACAGAATATGCATCATCTTACAATAAGTGAAAATTCAGTATCGTTCTTAATACTCCCATCTTCATGGATGGATGTTTTCTGCAGTATGCTCCCTTGGCTCAGAGCATTGCCCTTGATGCTTACATATTATCATGAAACACATATTTGATTGGGGCTTGTTTCCAGTCCATTTAAGGATATCTCAGGACGTTCTTTGTATATTTTTTGATATTCAATCCATTCCAGCTACAGCTTTTCTGTACTGGTTTATATGGAGACTGTGATAACTGGTTTTGTCCCTTCTAGCTGTAACTCCAAAGGATGGCTACAATTATATTACTGTTTAATATGGATAGAAAATGCTTATGTGTTGCTGTTTTTCCTGTTGTCCCAGTTCTTTTCTATCTTATTTACCATCAATATTTTTAAGTACAGTGGTGCCTCACAAGACGAGACTAATCCGTTTCAGAAGAAATGGAAAGTCAGATAATCTGTTCCACGCCCCCAAAAATATTCACCAAAAAATCATTTTCAATGGAATTTGATGTGGAAATTATTGTCCCTAACATCAGAAACAAGTAACCATGATTAACATATCATATAAAGGAGAAATAGAGCAAACTAACCAGCACTTATGGATCTGCTTCAAGGCAGCTTTGGCCTCGGCTGCTGCTTGCTGCTGTCACTTTAAAAGGGCCTTTTTTCTCTCAGCTTTTCCGGGTGTCGTGGGCAATTTGAAAGCGCTTCTTCCCACTGTACTATGAAGGGAGAAGCGACGAAGGGGGATTTCTGCTTTATTTGGTTCATGCACAGCTTTAAGAATATCCTGGCGCGAAGGAGAGGAGGGGGAGGGGACTTCCTGGAGATTGAATTGGGAGTCTGAAGTCTCAGGGAGTTCTCCCTCTTGAATGCCTTTTACTTAATTTATGCTATTTACACAGCGAGAGAGGAGAGCTCCGTTGTGAGATTTCCCACGTGAGCTCATCGCGTGGTGCTCCTTGCGATCAGGAACGTTGACCTGCCGCCATGCGGCAGCATAGGCAGAACGCACATGTGCGTGCTGCTGCCTGTATGAGAATGGAGTAAACTGCGCGAGAGGAGAGTCGGCAGAATGCACATGCGTGCTTGCTGCATCGGCAGAACTCTTGCGTGGAATTGCCTGAACAGGAAATACAGAGCGCACTTACTGATGACATGCAAGGTGTGGCACGAAGTTTCCTTGTCTCGTGAGTCGCAGCTTGTCTAACAGCATAATTTTGATTAAATTTTTTGCTTGTCCTGCGAGTTTCTAGTCTTGTGAGTTACTCATCTTGTGAGGCACCACTTTATGTGTTTTCTTTCAGTCTGTGTAAAATGTAATTCTAGCCTGACATGTACAAAGTTGGAAAAGCCTCAACAAATGTTCATTCCTGGCAAAAAAGGAAGCACTTGGTTATTTTCACATCTGAAGTATTAAAAATCCAAAATTGATCAGTTTCTTTGCAGTGGTAGCCCAGCAAGACATAATTTGAATACTGCTAGTATGAGAGAGACAGGGCACAAATGGTTTATATATTTACTGTGAAGCCAAACAATAACTAGAGGACAATATTTGTACAATAATGAGACTAATATGTCAGACATCTTCATGACAGGTGCTTGAAAAACCTAGATCCTCTGAGCAAAAATACACTCTAAATAATCAAGTGACCACATTTGTTTTGATTATTGGTTGCCTAGTTACTATGAATGTAGCTCTGGTACTTGAATGTATAATCTCAGCCATAGCTTATATGTAGCTGCACTTCTTTGTCGAATAGAAGAAAATTCTACCTTATGTCTCCCCTGAGACATAAAGATATATTTATGTTCCTCTCATTTAAAGAAATGTTCACATGCATATTAACAGGGAATACATTATATAAGAGAGTCAAAAGACCCACCAACCAATCCTTTTGGCTCTCCTTTTTCCTGTGGACTGTTCTATAAAAACTTTGGCACCATTATTTCATGATGTCAGATGTAACCATATCATATGGCAGGTCTTTATTTCTGAAGATTTTCCGACTGTGTTGGTCACTTTTAAAAGGCCATGGCACTGTCATCACAGATTTCAAATTCTGCAGGCAGAAAAGTCGTAAGCTCAGTCTCTGCTGTGTTCCTACAGTGAGACAAAAGTTTCTTATCTGAAACCCTGGAGAGTCAGTGCCATCCTGTAGACTTATAGTGGGCTAGGTAGACCTATATGAATGACAATCTTCCCCAGCCTAGGTGGTTTCAAATGCATTGCACAATAGCTCTCAGCATCTCAGGGAATACTCCGGACCACCATCGCTAGCATGCAAGTCTCTCCTTCATTCAAAATTGCTGTGGGTGATTTGGCTGGAGACTGGATCAAAGCTATCATAACACACAAGCAGCTAGTGAGGACCTGAACAGGGATGAACTGGGCTCTTAAAGAACATCACTGCATTCCTGATCCATTGTGATTATTGTGTTTCATTGTACCTAAATATACAGTATATTACTGTCTCAAATAGCTTGTACCTCTCTGATGATGTCTCTCCTAGGCATATTTTGTCTCTTTTCTGCTTTATGATTTCTGTATTTTTATTGTTTTATATTGTCATAAAGTCAGGCAGTCTTATAAATCAAATAAATAAATAAACTAACCTGCTTTTTATGTGTCACTCAGAGAGGGGTGTCTTTAGGGTGCAGCCTTTTTATGATGTGTCACTCTGTAGATACTCTCCCACCCTGCTCAATATTAGGTACCAAGAGATTCATAGTTGAGTGGCAGCAATGTTTTCTAGGAAAAAGCCTCAGATAGTTGTGGTGGCCCTTGGCAGGAAGGCACATCCTGATCTAGCTTGTGTCATAACCAATGACAATGCTCCCAGATATTTATTTATCTGTCATGTTTTCCAAACTACAGTAACAAAATGAAACAAACATGATGCAAGAAGTGAGAAATAGGGTAATCCCCATTTCAAAAGGTTTCCCCACAGTGTTGACAATTAATACAATTCTATGAAATCATCACAATGAGAATTCACAATAACACTGTCTGCAACTCCTTATTGCAAACAAAACAGTTCCAGATTGCTCTTCATTTCCAGTGTAAATAGCACTAATGCCCGGCACTTATTATAGTAGGCGAAGGCTTGAATAATCCCAGTTTAGAGTTTTCTGCTGTACAAAGATCCCATTTTCAAGCAGTAAATATCATTGCCAAAATTTTTTGCTCCCTATGTTGTGAGGAGTGCTTTGTGTCATCACAATATATCCTATCATACAATTCTTGATGTCCCAGGGTGGTGGCTGAATACCTTGAATGGTAAAGAGCCCCAAACATAGTTTTATTTATTTTATTGATTTATATGCCATTTAATTCATTCTAGATTCTAAGTAGCATGCAATCAATAAAACCAAATACAAATTAAAACACTCAAAATAATGTAACATCATTTCAAACCAAACAACCATCCCCCACTCTGCAGCTGCTTCCAGTCAAGTGACACCCTTGGCCAGAATGCTGTTTGGAAGACCACTCTTCCGAAATGGCAGGAGAGGGGTGAACCTGACCTCTGATGGTTAAGATACAGTAATCCAGAACAAGGGCACTATGACATATAGCTGTTCTAACTGCATGTAGGCAGACAGACAAATGAATGGGTAGATAGTTTGAAGACTTGCCCACCATGGTGCACAGGAAAACAGTAACAAGTAAATATTTATGTAGAACCAATTATATGAAATTAATTTTGTGTCTGACTCTTTCTGGCCAAAATCTATCAGTAGAAACTATATACTTAGATTCATACAAAACAATACTAGAATGAAGATAGTAGAGTAAACTTAAGTGAAGACAGTAGTGGAAATTGCGAAATGAAAATCTTCCTTTGATTGTTCTAGAGAAATTCTAATGTAAATAATAACTTAAACGTTTTTTAAAGCATAATAAAATAGTGACTGTCATTTATTTGTCCCTCCCATTCTGAGATTGTATCTGATGTTTACAGAAAAGTATCTGGACTTTTCAAGTATCCTAGTTTTATCTAGATTTTTTTATTTTTTCTATTCTTGCAGGCTGCATTATTTGTGCCTCAAAAAACAAGGAAACAAATAGACATAATATAGCTACTATAAATGATTAAGATTTCAAAGTATTTCATGTATAATGCTTTGCATATATTTTTGCAAACTTGTCTAGAGTCTGAACTATATGAACATTATTATTTCTGAATGCATGGAATTTTCTTTTTATTGTTTTCTATTTTTTAATGTAAGCTGAATCATTTTGGAGTGGGACACACTCTAAATCATTCATTTTTATTGACTGATTCCTTCATTCATTTAGAAGATTCTAAAGAACAATCATTCACATATTTATCAATCACTTTATTCTCTCTTCAATGCAATTACATCTTCTATATCTCACCAAAAGTCTATGATGTGTAGCTTAAAATCAGCTACTGTAGCAGTACAAGTGACAGATATCAAACAAAAAGCAAAAATGATTATTCAAACTTCCATATTGCCTGAATCATTAAAAGCAGTTGCTGTAAAGAACTCCACAGTAATTGAAAACCATGTGAATATAGACCATTTATATTTCAGTCATTTGGTCGGTGATGTAAGCTAGGAGGGAGAAAAACCTGTAATTGTTTAAAAGAACCATTTTCATGAAAATACATATCAAAGTATAAGGTAATACATCTATTGTTTTCCTAACAGACTTGCAAGAAAAACAAAATTAATTTCCAAATCACACTTTTGTTTTATTAGTTTCTCAGAAGTTGGATGAGGCTCTATGTTTAAGGGGCTCAGTCTTAGTACAATGCAAAATTTGAGTTCTTAGCCTCCCGAATAATCTGCAAACAAATACTGTTGCCTCAAATGTTACTTCTAGAATGTGTGTTTCTATTAGGTGAAGAAAGTCAACCCCCTTGAGCAACCAATAATGAGGGGTGATAAAATGCTGAACAGCAAGATGTTTGTACAAAGTATTCTTCTCACTTCCCTCAGGTGCAGTTACAAACAGTGTTGAGCATTATCTTGTACTTCTAGTCCACTGAGTTACTATATATGGAATAAATAGGACAAGGGATCATTTGTCCTGAACAAACACAGCAATGTCTTAGCTTGTCATGTTCTTAATTGATTGTATTCCGTCCTTTGATTTCTCCTGCTAATTATTGTTTCACATTTTTTTATAGGAGTAATTGAGCATGGACAATACCATATGCGATATACAAGGAACCTCTATCTTGAAATTCAGAAATGCCTACCCCAGCATCTTTGGAAGAAGTATTGATTGCTGATTCTCGAAATAACTTTTCCAATAATTAGCCAAACTGATAGCTTATTGTTGCTATAATCCATATAATATCTGAAAATATTTTAAATATGTCAAATAACATTTTTCACAAAGTCGTAGGAACTAGTATGACTATCTAAAAGAGATTTTAAGGAACAGGGTTGGCATCTGCTTGACTTAAATTTATATATGTTTTCTAATTTTTATCAGACTTCTAATTTTTATCAGACATGCTTTTCTTAAACTTGGCTCCTTGATAAGTATGCAAAAAGAATTGATATTATTCTTTCTTTCTTGTCTGTAGGAGGGTTGCTAAGGAACTGAATTCCTTAAATGTTTAAAAGAAAATATCTCAGAACATTACTAATAAAATGAGTCAAAATGGATCTTTGGATGCCACGATTTTTGTTGTTATTCTATCCCACCAGAGATACAAACCTCATAATATGCCATATTTCTCATACTGGAAATTGAAAAATAAATGTTAGAAAAATACGCCTTAGATATGAGGCAAAGTTAGAACTTCTTTAACAGCAGTTTTATAAGTTTCCTGTGGAAACATCATGTTATGGCTCTAAAGACTTCAATATTTTATCTGGACCCTAAATTTAAGGAGCTTCAGCATCTGAAAATTAGATGAAACTGCCAAAGAATTGTCTTTAAATTAGCTTTTAAATATTTGTACCAGCTACTTTTTGTTTGGGTCCCCAACCTGCAGATATCTCAGTCATACTATTTTGGTGATGATAGAAGCTGTAAGTGTTGGAAGCACAGTCTTGAATTTCCTGCCTGGAATTTTCAACTCTTGGAACTTGCTTGCCTGTTCATATGTTTTCTGTTTTAATAATTATACCATTCCTATTTTTCATCTACTGTGGTGTGCCAAAATCAAAAGAAGGCAATCTCAGGTCCCAGAACTGCATACAGCCCTTGAAACCATTCTATTGCAAATCCTTAAGCCCCTTTTAAACCAACATTTTTGAAAACTGGTAGCATGGATTCCCACTTGTTTAAGGTGGAAAAATATATAGAACCCATATGAGGTTTAACACAAAACATTGTCATATAATGAAGATATCCCCGATATGTGTGCATCCCAGTTACAATCTAGCAGGATGCAATATAAAAGAAAAAAACTTGGATTGCCTCATGTCTCTATACTTGAAATACATTTACCTGTCATATCCTTTTCTCCCAAGTTCCATTCTTCTCTTTATGGAGCAAAATTTGATATAAATTCTGACTGGCCATACCTCAGGAATCTAATCCCCGAAGATTGCAACTTTTCTCCAGAGGTCAAGTAGTAATTGTCAGGAAAAAGACTTTGGTGCCATAATTAACATATTTGGAAAACAAGATGGATAAACATGATGTAAGAGAATAGTAGGAATATAGTGTATAATGTATGTTGAAATGGTTTGCAAATTAAAGAATTTACATGTGACATGTCTTCAAATTCCCCAAACTTAGCTCTGTCCATGTGAATGACCTCTCTTGTCCACAAAGGTTAGACTGATTCTCACAAGTGTAAAAATGGTTGCAATGCACCCCAGACTTCCAGTTGATTATCCTTTATGGCCTGAGTCCTGTTTTCTTCATGACATCTTCTTCTCTTATCTAGCAAGTATCCCATTATTGATTAGGGTTCTATTTTTCTAGTTACTGCTTTTGCTCCCCTTCATTCAGTCATCTTATTTCTTGGATAAATTCTCTTTCCTGTGCTATATACACTACACAGTCATAAACACTGACAATTTTTCTTTCCAGTTGCTCTTTGGTAAAACTCTTATTTCAGATCCCTGTTATTAATCTATATCAGTTTTATTATCTTTACACAAGTTATCATTCCTGTTTATATTCTTCAGAGTTCATGGCTTATTTTCTTATCATAGCAATATATGTTTGATGTGTTAATGTATATTGGTACATGAAATAAAAGAATTGCCTTGGTAACCCAGAATCAGCTTAAACTAGAAAACCCCTATTACTTTAGGTACATTTTAAAATGATTTGAAAATTCTGACCTTGATGCTCATTTGCCTGCAAAAGATTAAGTAAAACAGAGAAAAAAACAAGCACATTAAGTGAAATCTAACAGGTGTTACAGCAAACTGAGAATGGATGTGTCAGGCATTCCATAGTCTAATATAAGTTGCTTTGTTTTTCAATATTGTTTATTGTTAAATATTTAAATAACTGTAATCATGACAAATCAATAAGTGACAAATCAGTAAGTAGTAAATCTAAAGATTTTTTATGAATTGTTGCAAAGAAACAATTGCAATTACTTGGGAGCCAAGAAAAGCCCACTCAATAAATGTTTTTGTATACAAGTCAATCAGTCAAGACAGGCAAAAATCTCTCAGTTGCTAATTTCCACTTCAGTTACTAAAAGTAAAGCAGACCTCTTATGTTAAATTATGCAATTAATATGACAGAGGAGCACTGCTATCTGATTTGTAACATCCGTTTCCTTGAGGTATTCCCAAAATAATTTTTCTCCTCAGGAGTATAATGTCTTTCTCTGCAGAAAATGGTCACTTTAAATTGGTATAAACTTCAGAACACTACATAAGCTAATAGAGAGCTACATTCATGAAAACATTTTGTTTTAAGGAGTCTTTGAAACATTATTCAAACTAATTTCCCAAATTTCCAATGCACACTGAGGACATTTCCCAATTAGCAAACTATGGCATCTTCTAGAATCATTGAACCATTATTGTGCCAAAACTAACAGCACTGAGAAGGCTTTATATTAGTTCAGTTACAACTATAAAGATGCTGAAGTCATTTCTGTAGAAATGGATTTAGATGCAAAATGGTGAAAGAAGTTTGGCACGTGATGCTCGCAAAGACTGAATTTTGAATATCGGCTGTTTCAAGAATAAACAATTCCCTGTTATAACAAGAGAAGATTTAGGGCAGAATGATTTCCATATTAAACAAAGTGTCCTATTCAGAGCTCAATTAAAGTTCAATTGTTTGTTTACTGAGGCATCCTTTGTTCTATTGAACAAGGCCCTGGCAATGTTACCTAGAATAATTTCTAAATTACATATAGCCTTTTTTCAATGACAATTAGAATGCAGCCGATATCAGGGCAAGATACACTCATTCTTTCCAAGTGTTGGGCAACTGCATTTTTTAAAAAATTACAATTCTATAACAAAGAGGTCATCTAGATAAAAGCACAGTTCTGATAGTGGGCTGAGGTGTGAGTCCTTGCTAATCACATGACATTGTAACTATCTGAGAAGCTGGAAATATTGATTCAAGGCAACAAATGACATTGGAATTAGAAATGAATCACGGCTTCACCTTGAAGGAATACCCAATGTTCTCAGTGAAAGGGATCCTTGGCTCACTTTACCTGCCAGCTTCTGGGGTTCTATCATAGCAGTAAGCCAGGATAAATTCCAGGTGAAGGAATTCCAATGAAGGCATTGTGTCATATTAACACTAGGAGCTTGCAAAGCAGCTCAGTTTGTTAATGATGAGGATACAACCTCCAGAAAATCCAAAGGTTTATTCTTTTTTGTGAAGAGGGAAAATTATATGTGTTTAGGCATAGATATGAAGAGCTTGCAAATCATTCAGTTATTGATTGACAGGTGGACACTATCTGGCTCTCTATAGTCAACTAATAAACAGAAAGGGCAGACAATAAATAGTTTTCTGCAAGTGTTAGATTTACAAACATATACAGATGCCAAAGCTCACAGAATCAAAATTGGCTTTAGAAGGTCAGGAAGATGAAATGGATGGTCATCTGGAGAATCCCAAACATAAACTTGATAGTAGCTCATGTTTAGAGCTCATTTTAAAAGTAGGGTCTTTCATCTTTCCTCCTATATCTTTTACGGTACCATCAAGTTGATTGTCTTCATCTTTTTCTTTCTACTTTCTCAGTATTACAGATTTTTTAGGAAGCTGGATCTTTATTTATTTACAAAAAGGATATCTCTACAACATTTCTCACATATTTACTGAATATTGAAAACCAGGTAGATCTTATGCCAGATCGATCTACTAGATGTATACTACTGATATCCACACCTTTGGTATGAACAAGAAGATGTTTTTCACAAGTAGATGTTCATTTCTCCATGGAATCAGGCTCCCTGAATCAATCAGTATTGCTGATGATCAGAAACAATTCTTCCTGCATACATCAATATGCAGATAGAACCATTTTGTTCATCAAATTTATAGTGAACATGCATGACATTTCATAGTGTGGCCAGCAGACCTGATCCTATTCTTCTTCTCACTTCTCTTTCTTTTCCAATCTCTGAACAGCCATAAATATAAATAACATCAGAATTAGAAATCAAAATATCCAGTATATTCTGTAGGATTATGCATGAAGTACTCTTAGCAAAGAAGTGTTGATATCAGTAGCATGCATCTAGTAGATACATCGTTATCAAGCACATGACCTACCTGGTTTTCAACATTCAGTAAATATGTGAGAAATGTTGAACATTTTAAGTATACCTTCTAGTACCTTAAGTAATTGATTTTCATGGAAACAACTACTATAACAGGGCTGCAAACATCTGGATACTCATAGGTATATTTCTTTGCTGTCTGGCTTTGATAGCCTTAATCACAGGCAGAATATAAAAAACAAGAGCCAAATTAAAATTTAAAAAATGGGAGAAATGTTTAAGCTTATATCCTTGCCTCTGAAGGATAATTTCCTTGCTCTCCTAAAAAAAATCAGGCAGTTCAGTGTCATCAAAAACATCAATGTTTTTCAAATTTGGCAAATGTAAGATGTGTGGCCTTCAACTCACAGAATTCCCCAGCCAGCACGTTGAAGGCCATACATCTTAAAGTAGACAAATTTGAAAAACACTGCTGTACATTCTAATTTAGTATCTAGAAAGCTAGTCAACAAAGCAAAGGAATTTTTTTATTTACTCTGAACCAAGCATGAACATGCCCCACTTATGGTTACAGTAAATGCTTTGTCATGACATTATGTTCATTTAATCCCAAGCCCGTTCTTGAGGAAGATATAGATATATAAGTTGGCATACTTCATTGACAATTTGATTGTAATGAAATAATGGTTTGGGATCTGCTCAGCTCCTAGTTGCCACTATAGGAGTGGCTTCCTCTCCTCCATTCTCTAGTCACTGCCCTCCATGGCCACTTCAGCTTATCCTGCAGGAGAAACTGGACAGCCAGATGGGGCCTTCTCTGTAGTGGCCCCAAAGTTGTGGAAAACCTTCTTCATCGACATAGTCATTACCCTCTAAAATCAAGGAGTTTTGCACAGCAATGCTTTTTACTTTATTATTTTTATTAATTCTGAGGATGTGCATAAGAGGCTACAATTATTCCTTTGATGTAGTTGCAGTTTCTGTGACTCTTCTACAATGCAGCACTGCTGTTTGCATTCTATTGATTGGGGGTGCCATTTGCCCACTTTATTCCTTTTGGCAGTACTAGGTGCCCTAGTGTTCTCCATTATTAGTTGTAAGCCAATCTGGAAGTATAACGGCTTGTGAGAATAACCTTAAGGAACAGGAAGAAAAGTCTCAGCCTAAGCAATGGTTAGATAAATCTAAAGCAGAAATGGAATTAGAGAAAGTGTCTCAGGCTTGACCCTCCCTAGTTCTCTTTAGAATAAAGGCAAGGAGGGGGAGGCATATTCACTATTCAGAATTACAAGATTCTGTTACTGTAGTCCTATAGTAAAAGGAGTTTTGATATTCATAACTTTAATGTTCGAGTCTGGTTTACATCAAAGGGCTGACCAGAAGTTATATCTCGTGCTTCATGGTCATTTGGTAGCTATTACCAGTTAACCACGAGGTCAGACCTGGATTCCTTGCTTGCCATTTCTTTACCAGACTAGTCAGGGATGAAGCTCATTTTGATTCTTGCATCATCCTACATCCTCCTTCATGCTGTTATCTATGAGTCAAGCAATTTTTTAGCCCAGTGAGGGAAGCAACGGAAGCAATATAGATGAGCCTGCCATGGGGCTGAGGTGGACAGTGAGCAAAATTTTAAAAATCCAGACTGTCCAAAAAAGTTTGATGAATTTTCTGAAAGACACCAGTCAGATACCTTTAGATATTCAGCAAGATGTAGCTTTGCAGGATTTCTGATTTTGTTGTGGCAGATCATAGGCAGAAGAGTGGTAAATGAATATGACTTGAACTTCCTCATATTGCAAAAGTCTCTTTAAAGAAACCCATTGGAAATATTAAAATATGCCCCTGACATCGCTTGTGGAATTTAGCACTATGTTCAGCAATTGCTGTGCTGAAGGTGAGCATAAACTGCCAATCCAAAAAGTTTGCTGGCAGCACTGAGTCTTTCTCACTGTGTTCACAGCCTATACTGTATCTCCTGTTGTAGGCTGCTTTGGTAAGAATAAAAAGATATAAAAGGATTGTGTGAGCTACAAGATTTAGTTCTGGAAAAAGACAACAATGTGACTAAACTTTGGTTTCATAAACAGCCTGTTCTTTTTTTGAAACCATTGTTAATTCCTCTGAAAGACTCAAAAGCCACATGCTGATTGGAGAAGGTTGAGTTCAGCAATGCTATTACACTTTCTCAGCATCCTTGCAGTGCCTTTCACTCAACAGCCTACAGATAAACCATAATTTTTTGGTGAGTGTAGTGAAAGAACATGTAGGTAGAGGAAGAAGGTAAAAATATAATGGGAACAATGGCAAAAATTATATGTGACACTAATGTTTTTACCTCTCATAGGGAAATGAGAGAATGAATAGATTCTTTCAATAAAACAAAAGCATTAATTACCTAGGATGATTCAATTTGGACTATTTATTTATTATATGACACATTCACATCACATTTCAATAAAAAACTCATAAGGATAAAAATACAAATATATATATAAAATGTAAAATCAAAAATATAAACGTATATCTAGATTGCAGATATAAATGTTTTGCTTCATTTGTCACAATCAAGAAATCAGAGTTGTTGAATGGTTAAATCTCCATTGTAGGCTGTATTTTGGCACTCTGTCACTATACGTTGAATGGTTTGTTTTTCGGTTTTTCAGTCACAATTTGGTGATGTTATTTTACCCCACTTACAGAAGGCATCTGCACATCTGCCATGTCCAGTGCAAATTCAGTTCAATGTTGTCCATATCACATAGGACTGATTGAATCCAGGTGATTTTTCTAAAATATAGGGCAAGCTTCAATGTTGTGGGGGGGCAGTTTTCTATCCAATATCATTTCCACATATTGTGAACATTAAAATCATCTTCTACAAGTGATTTAGTAATAAAGATGTCTGAGTATCTAGATCTCAAGCTGTTTCGGTCCAAGCAGGCTACATCATTTAGTATTGGTAGCTGGGGATTGCCAATAATCTTCAGATATTCTTGAAAGAGAGTATTTTTTCATCTTATTTCTGAAGGTGGTAATATGACTCAAAACAGGCAGCCAATATGCAGGGATAGATAGAATTGTCACACATACAACGTGCACTGATTCATGTTGTTGTGCATCGATCCTATTTGTATATGGGCTATTGAGCTATATTGGGGCACAGTACTCTGCTACTGAATTAACTGAGCGCAGATATTCACAGCATGTCTGTGGCTGAGCCCCAGCTAGTACTGCACAGGTTATGCAGGATGCTATTTCTACTTCTTATTTAGCAGCAGTCTTTATCAAATATTCAAATGTTCTTTGTAGGAGAGTATCCTATCCAAAGTAACCCCAAGATATTTATGAGACATATTGTGTTTGAGTTGATTCCTTAAATTGTACATTAAGCTCTCTGCCTGCTGTTATATTGCAAAGATGGATGCATGCTACTTCCATTTTGATTGGGTTAGGCTGTAGCCTCCAGTTACAAAAATATTTGTCTAATATATCTAAATTGGAAGCAAGAACATCTTCAGTTATCTCAAATTATTTATGTTCAGTTGTTATAGCCCAGTCATCTGCGTAACCAAACTTCTAGCCTTTGTGTAAGGCATATCAGCTATATATAAGTTGAAAAGAAGGGGCGCAAGAACTGAGCCTTGTGATTGTCCATTGTTTAATATTTTAGGGGCACTAATATCCTCTCCTATAATCACAAATAAGGT
>JANHZU010008151.1:11463-28066 GCA_032468055.1 Acrochordus granulatus
ATAAAATTATTGCCTGGGTGTTCTAAGTATAACGTGGAGTATGAATGGGGCAAAAAAAGCCCCCAGTTCTAGTTTTACCTCCCTTATAAATTGGTTAGACAACCTTTGGCAAGCTTTTTTCTAATCCTTAGCTTCCTTTTCTGTAAAATGGGGTGCTGCCACTGCCATGCAGGATGTGGCAGTATATATAAATTGCTGCCTGTTAGCATTTAATTTGCAAATTAAAGAACAGGCTAAATATTTGAGTAGATTACTCATTTTGCTCTTGATGAATCAAGAAAATTATAATTGCTTATGGGTGTGTTTTGCTATCTCGGCACTGGTTATTAAGGAGTACAGTATATTAATCATTCAGTAGCTTTTAATCTACCTCCGTTAACCTGGTTATCATTTATACATCTGCTATCATTTTGTTCTATTATTGTAAATGTTTTTTTTTAATTGCAATCTGCCCTCCAGGCCACTGATTTAGAAAGGGTCAGATTAAAATTGTGAGAAATAATGCAAAATTTGCTCATGGGTTGAACAGCTTTGCCTCACACTTTCTGCCACAATGGCTGTTGGAGAAAGAGAACAGTTTCCCTATTATTTCTTTGAACAAATCTTTTCCCAGTGCTTTTAAATCTTCAGCATAGTAGCTTCACTTGAATACAAATCCCAGCTGGGGGACACCGAAAGAACCACTGAGAATCTCTGAATTAGAGTTTGGGTTGCAAGTCTTTGCAAAGGCCGATAAATCTAAATAAACATTCCTCTAATCCTGTGACCAAATGACATTGAATTGTTCATTTGGAGGATGGTCTGAGGCTGGAAGTATCTTTGCAGGGGGAGGGCTATAAAAGCTTTCCCATTATACATTCATTCTATCAAGGCATCTTTTCTATAAATGCAATCTATTTGTTGGTGCTTGCTGTCTAACATTGCATGCTGGAACCAGAGGGGTGGGTTAGAGCACATTCCAAAGATGCACAGTATGCTTTTTGTGAAAAGCAGAGACCCTTACACTGTCCCCAGGGACATAGAATCAGTCTTCCTGGCTGATTTAAATAGATTAGGTGTTGACATTTTTGGGTGACAAGGAGGGGCTAAGATGCCTTTTGTACTGTCTTCTCTGCTGGGCACTGCACCAAAACCATTCCCAACTTGGTACATCTAGAGATTTGGCACTTATTACTCCACTTCTTTCTTTCCATATTGCTTGAGCTGTGGTTGGAGAAAGATTGGATAAATCTCTTTTTTTCCCCCACATACGTGCTCAGGAAGATATTTGCCAAGTTGAACCAGTTGCAAAGCACATCATTCTGTCTGGTTCTTCAGTCTGTCCCATACCGAACCAAGGATTGATTTGGAAGGTTTGTGAGGAGGACTGATTGGGATTGTGCATTATGTTAAGAATCTTGGAATATTAGGGGACTTTGCAGATTATTTAATCCATCTCTTGCCACTGCAGTGTCCATTCCTACAGCCTTCCCACTCCAGATGCTATCCAGCCTCTGCTTAAACTTCTCTCCTCCCTTTCAAAAGAGTCCATTGCTCTTATTTACTGTGGTTTTTCATGATATCCAAGCAAAATTTGCTTCTTTGTCACTTAGATCTCTTGGGTTTTTGGTCTTCTGGAACAACTCTGAACTACTTTGCCCATTTGTTATATGACAGCCCTTCAGACCAATATGAAGACAGCTATCAGGGTCCATCTCTTCTCCAAGTTAAACATACTCAGTATCTCCAGCTATTTGTTGTACATTTTTCCTTTTAGACCCCTTATTACTTCGGATATATTCCTCTGGACATCTTCAGGTATATATTTGGATTTAATTGAATGTGATATATGATTCCAATCATTGCAATTTGTAATCCCTGATTTGAAGTTTGAAGAGTTGTTTGATCCTAGCTGATTGTAGCTTATTGAACAAAACAGGTTAAAAAGAAACCAAGCAGTGACATGATCCTCATGAATCTTGTTGTTACTTGGCATGTCATGCAAACCAAAGCATTATGGCTTAGTCAACAAATAATTGTGAAAACAAAATTATAATTTAATACCACATAAGAATGTTGTGATGAGCAGCAAGGGCAGTCATGCTCTCAGATACTTTGAAAATACAACTTAATGGGTAATAATTGATTAAAATACTTGTACCCCGATGGGAAGTATGTGTGGAATGTCATGTTGTTTATAGGATGATCTCAGTAAAAGGAAATTCTCAAAATCTCTAGCCAGCCTAATTTGGCTGAGATTTGTTGTACAACCTGTGGGAGAAACCAAGTGGGAGTGAGCTGTTTTATCATCCAACACACCTTAATAGGTGGGCATTTGAGGATTACAACTCTCCTTTTGACTTTCCAGGTTTCTTCAAATGACCAATTGAAAATGTCCCTGAGAAGTTTTGCGGTCTCACAAGGGTGATTATTGTTGTAGGGATAAAAGAAGGATTTTCCTTCATCTGCATTGCTTTCACTTCCCATGGGAAAGGTAGTATACAAATGCAATAAAAACAAGATGCAGAAAAAAACAACAAAGATGGTAAGAGGTCTGGAAGCTAAATTGTATGGCTAAGGGAATTAGGTCTGTTTAGCCTAACAAAGAGAAGGCTTAGGGGAGACACGATAGCATCTTCCAATATTTGAAGGGTTGTCAAAGGGAAAGGGCTCAGTTTCTTCTCCAAAGCGCCTAAGGGCAGGACAAGAAACAATAGGTGGAAGCTCGGCAGAGGGAGATCCAACCTGGAAATGAGGAATTTCCTGACAGTGCAACAGCTTGCCTCCTGGAGTTGTAGATGCTCCATTGCTAGAAGTTTTCATCTATTTGTCTGGGATGGTATAAGGTCTCCTGCTTTGGGCAAGGGGTTGGACTAGAAGATCTCCAAGGTCCCTTCCAGTCCTACAATTCGTGAAATCTTCAAGTGCCTTCCCAATCTCTAAAATACAGTTAGTATGCAATTGCCAATTTTTCATCTGGCTTTTTAAAAAAGTCTGAATCACTAAGTTTTTTTTTCATGTTACACGATTGTCCTTTTTCCTTCTGAGCAGATGGGTAAAGCTGGGCAGTTGCCTTGTGTTTCATAGGGACTTTTCATCAAGGTGAGTGAGCAGCCTCCAATTCCCCCTGTCGCTTTCCATGGGCATCCGAGGTGTCTTGGCACTTTCATTATTAACAATATACTTGCTTGCCTCCTCTTTAGAGTTATCGAGTCTCATCCTATGTATTTCCCTTTCAGATTCCTTTGTTTCTTCCTCTCAGCCTGTCTCTCTCTTTTCGACCTCACAAGGCAAGTCTGTCATTTTCTTGTACCCCCCCTCCTAAAAGAAAAATGTTGAAAGAGGCTGTAACTGGGGACAAGAGAAGGTTTTTCTTATTGCTCATCCTGCAAATCCTTTTCAGGATATTCAGCACTGTTGGCTGAGGCTTCCATCCTGTGGGTGTTCATCCACAGCTTTTCCTAAAATAATTTCTGGTTAAATGGTAGGCATTGAAACTGGAAGAGGTAGAAAAGATTCCACTTTTGAAACTTTGCTGGGCCATTCTGCTGAGCCCATGGTCTGATGGACCAGACTTGGCAATGATCTTTTTTTAAAAAAAAAGAAACTCATACTGCATTAGTAAGCAAGGCCTTTTCCATGAATTCAAAAGTGGGTAATTTACATGATTCTGTATCAAGGAAAAAAAGAGATAGAGCATGATGACAATGGAGCTCAGTTGTGTATCTGCAAAGCTGGAAGAAAATGTATAACCAATATTCTTCCAAACAATGAGGTATTAACAATTGAAGCTTAGAAAAGAATTAGATAAGATCTCAGTTTGGCTTTCGTAGGCTTCCAAGCTGACCCCAATTTTTGTCATGTGCTTTTCTCTTGCTAAAGTTTTTTCTCTTGTCTGGCTGTCTTTCCAGTTGTCGCAACCAATGTGAAGAATGCTGATAGGGGAAAGATGATCTCTACTAGTGATGCTCAACCTTGGCACTTTTAAGATGTGTGGACTTCACTTCTCAGAATTCCCCAGCCAGCATGCTGGGGAAGCCTAGCTTTCAGAGCAATGTTTCTCAACCTTGGCAATTTAAAATTGTGTGGACTTCAAGTCCCAGAATTTCTCAGGCAGCCAGGTTGGCTGGGGAATTCTGGGACTTGAAGTCCACAGAACTTAAAGTTGCTGAGATTGAGGATAATGCTTCTCTTACTCCAATAGGATTTGCTTGTTAGTCTTCATCGATTGATTTTCTGACTTTGCCTAAAGAATTTCATGTTTCTTGGAGACCAGGTTCATTCATCATAATTACTCATAATGTGTTTGGTTTTAAATTAGCATGTTGCATGAACCTGGTCATTGTAGTTTATATAAACTCTTTTTTCAAAACAAGCCATGACTTAGCCGGATGCATCAGCCCCATCAGCAAGAACGGATGTAAATCACCAATTAGTATCTCATATGCAACCCAACTTCATTGCCCTGAGCAATCTGCATATTCCAAAAACAATTGAGTTGTGTTTTAGGATGTGCATTTCTTCAGCAGCAAGGGCAATGGTGAGTCACATTTCTTGATGCTATAGCCTGGAACCCATGTGGTGCACAAAGGATCCTTAACAGGTAGTCTGAGGCAGGCAACTTTTTCAACATCTCCCAGTAATGGACAACTACTTGCTCCTCAAACAACTTTTAATTGCCTGAAATCTCACCAGTTTTCAGCTTCTCATGAGACATTATCAAGAACACAGAAATCCCATGAGATTAAGCAATCTTTCCACTTTTGTGCTAGATTAATTTTCATAAATAATTTTGAGGAGTCAAGGAAGCCTCTTAGAATTATCTCAGGTATCCTGGCATTTCAAATGACAATTACTGGATTTTCCAATCTCTGAGATAGTCAAAGATTTCCTTAAGACATTTGGGGGTGCAAAAAAAGATATCAGTAGTAGCAGCATAGAGTTAGAAAGTCTTTATTACGGGCTGTTTAGGGACCAGATAAGAGAGGCCTTCTCCTATATGCATCAAAGCTCTTGTGTGAATCTGTGATAGTTATCAGTAGACTTGACTGGCTGAGTCATACAAGGGGAGTTGGAAGGAATGGCATACTCTACCTTTGGCACTCAAGAAATTTGGTAATCAGGATAGATAATCTTCCACTAATATATATGAGAGAGAAAGAGTCTCTGGCTCAGCATTTGAATTCATGCAGAAGAATCCCATTCATCCAAAGATCTGGGCAGATTGCCCATCTGTGTAGACGTACATCTAGGCAGTATTCCAACTGAAACCAGAAGAGAATGGCATCCACAAAGGAGTTGATGAATGCAAACTCATTCCATCAGAAAGAAAATTGATAGGAGATAATAATGTCACCAAATTCTGGGGCTCTCTGATGCTTCTTCCAAGGCTAGATGTATAATCCTCCATGCACTGGTCCATTAAATTGGCCTTTTACAGGGCTGCCCACAAAGATACAGGAGGAATGCATCTTCCAGAATTCCCAGCAAACTTGGCTAAAGTGGATTCTGGAAGTCAGAGCACCATGATAGAATTCCCACCAAGGCCAATCAAAGGGAATTCTGGTAGTTGAAGTCCACTCTGTCTGGAAAATGCCCGGTTTAAAGAGAATTTGAGTTGCAGCAAAATCATAGATTTTTTATGCAGGACAAGAAGATTGTCATCAACCTTATAAAATCTTATCTTCTGGTATGGGATCTCTCCTGAGAAGAATGTTTCCAATTGATCTCGGTGCCATATGAAGATCTGGATTGGTTCTGATCATAAGAAGCTATCATTTTTTTAACAGAAGGCTACTTGATGTTCTGTAGGAGTTGAGGGCTGTGACCCTCCAGATATTTATGAACTATATCTTTGGGAGCCTAGGCAGCCTGGCCACCTCTGAGGGATTATCCCTTTTGGCAGAAGCTTATCCACATAGCATCACCATAGCATCATGGTATAGCATAGCATCATGTTCTATCCTTGTCCCTTGTATTCTCAAAGATAGAATGTTTTTATAAGGGAGGTTTTTAATTTTCATAATTGTAGTCTGCACTTTTTGACCACCTCTTGCAATAGGAAACTGCGACAAAAGACCATTTTTGGAGTTCAGGAATGGGAAAGCAGTTACAGCCTTTTTTTTAATGCAAAACATTTTTCTTGCTTTTTCTCCCTTCTCCTTCCACATCCACTTGAGACCCAGCTTGGCTGCAAAGTGCTGAAATGTTCCACTCATGGTGCTGTGATTATTATGTGCTCTTACTGTGACTGCTTTTCCACGCTGCGTTTCTTGCTTTATTAGTTTATACCACCTTCCCCTTGTCTCCTTAAGCTTGCCTTTTCTTTTTCCAAAGTACCGAATGCAAAAAGGTTTATTTAGGAAGGTTCTAGGAGGTTGAGGATGGTTGTAGCCACAACCAAGGACAGGAAATGTGAAGCTGAATTATTGTCCCAGGGTAAAATGCTGAGAAGAATGGGTAAGACTCTATAGACTTAGCCTCAGTTTGTAGCAATAGCACCAGGGTTTGCCATAATGTGATTGGATTTATCTTGGCTTCAATGCGTTTTATGAATGTAGTTAGGTGTTAATTGTGGTTTATTTAATAAACCTTCTTTAAGCAAGCCATTACTTGGGATGCAACATGAACCTGATTTTAAGTGCTCCCCAAAGTCCCCTTCATTACTCACTATGAATCAGGACGTGTCCAAGTTTATGACTCCAAGGTTGTGCTGGCTAAGAATTCTGGGAACTATAGTCCTATGGAGGTGGTGAGTACTGGTAAAGCTAGTGTTGGAGTTTAGTTGTTCAGAAATTCTCAGATCAGTTCTGTTTTGAGAGCTTTAATTCAAAAGTTTTCAGGCTTTTGGTCTTCCAATATCTTCCCATCTCTAATCTCTCCAGTGAGGGCCATCCCAGGAGTTTCTAAGATTTCTCAATTCAAAAAAGAAAATTGTTCGGCCTGTGACATGTTGAGCTACAGGCTAGGTCCCAGTGACTAGACCTCTTTCCAGAGCAGCTTATCAGCCATTATCGAATGTCCAACTGTGGAGCTACCTGGGACATCATACCCCTTTGGAAAGGCACTTGAAGATCAGTCTATGAATTCAGTAATATCTGCACTAATCTAAACTCTTTCCAAAATGAAAAATGATCTAACGATTGCTTAAACTGACCAGCATCTTTCAAACTTTCATATTTCCTTCATAAGATGTTTCAGGTACTTCTCAAGTCTGTAACAATCCAATTAACTATCATGACTAATAATGACTCGTTGGTTTGTAACTGAAAAGAATGGTCATAAATTCCGTAAATGAATCATCCATTAAAAATGTTGGTGCACAGCTGATAGAAAAACACACTTCTGGGTTAAAGAGTGTGACACCTAAGCCAACGTTTTCTTGCAGGCACTTAGGGCTTGGCTGGGAATTTAATTCAATCTTCAAATCAAAATATTTTGCAGAGAACATTTCTCTGGTGCTTAGAAGTCAACTCTGATGTTAGAATTCAAAAGCACAGGTGTGCTTTTGTACTGCTTTTTGTACCAGTCCTTTGCTAATCCCTTCCCTTTTCATAGTATTTGCTAAGTGATGGATTGCTAGCATCTTTATTTTTAAGGGAGGCCCATGAGAGTAATTCCATTTCTTGTAAGGCCTCTGACTAAGCAAGGATACAAATGCAAAGACACCTTGGTGCCTACAGATCAGTTAACTTTCCTGATGGTCTTTCTCCGTCAAGATAATTGACTTTGATCTATCTAAACTTTATTTAAATTGGAGGCATCAGGATTTAGACAATGGACTTCTTGCAGTAGAGGAATGTGTTACTGCTGATGACAGTTTCATACGAAACCAAGAGCAATTTCATCTGTTTTCTTACAACCATATTTGCAGATCCTTGACACCATTGGGCAGTAAACAACTCATCTTCTCCTCCCATAGTACACCCAATGTTTTAACTGAGGATGCCACAACTTCATGAGATCTTTTTTAAGATTTGAGCATTCCTGCCTGAAACTTTTGAAACTCTATGAGAAAGCTGAAATCTTGCAAGATGGCAGAATTTGGTGAAATGTTGGCTTTATATTATTGCTGGAGCTGGGGGGCAACAGACATGGTGGGGTTCAGAGAACCGTTGCCAAAGCTGATAAAACATCTGGTTGTCACTGTGGCAGATTATTTAAGACCACCAGGACTTAATCTCTGCTCTTCAAATCTTTTTGAGTAGCTCTTCAAATCTTTTTAAGTGTGGAGGTGATAATTTTAACTTAGGAACATTCATTCTTTCTTTCTTCTATACTTCTGGGATAAATACCTTTCATTAACACTGCAGAAAGTGCAGTTTTGAAAGCACAGAAGCCTTTAAAATAAGTTGGTACAAAAAGCTTTTGTATGGCTGCTCAGAGGAGAATGGGGAAATTCCCAAAAAGGTTTCCTTCAATGTTTCCCTTACAATTTTTTTTGCTGAGCTTCTCCTACATGTTTCCTTTGGGTTCCCAGTGCATCTTTTATGTTAGATGTTTCTGACAGATTGAAGAGTTGGAAGCAAAGAGCTTCTAGGTAAAGGTTACCCTGCCAGTCATGACCAAGTCTAGGGTGCGGTGCTCATCCCCGTTTCAAAGCTGAAGAGCCAGTGTTCATCTGAGGACACTTCCGTGGTCCTGAGGCCGGCATGACTAGATGCCAGAGGCGCACGGACACTGTTACCTTTCCTGCCAGAAGAGGCAGTACTGTTTATCTACTTGCATTTGCATGCTTTCGAACCACTAGGTTGGCGGGAGCTAAGGCAGAACAGCAGGAGCTCATCCTGCTATACGGCAACGCTGGGTCTTGAGCCCAGGCCACCAACCCTCCAGCTGGCAAGCCAAGCTCTTAACCGCTTGCGCCACCATGCCTCTTAAAGTGCTTCTACAGATAACCAAATTTACGTTTAGGCTGGGTTGCCTTGGGCAATGTGATGTTGCCTCATAATTATCCATTGTCCAGGCTTGTTCTGAACCCAATTCATAAGCGTGTTTCCAGTTTTCAGACTCTAGCACTTCTCTAAGACTTCATGTTCAACTGCCAAGGGGCAACTGTATTGGGAAGGTCACATTATATGTGCCTGCAACACCGTTGTTCAAACTGGAGTATGTTCAAAGCCAGCTTGCCATTGACCAGTGGTGCAGTTGGACAATCAAAAGTAGCTTGTGATAGATGGTGAGAGATATACTAAGGCTGTCAAAATTGCCTTTACCTTTCGGTCTAAAAGAAAAAAAATCACCATGGTTTTTCCCCAATTCATGGAAAACATCATTCTTACCAAAGATTGCTTAGGAATAATATCTCAGATTTATTCATGCCTTTGTCCAAGTCTGCCAATTCTGAGCTGCTTCCCATCAGAATTTGTGATACATTGTGGGTGATTTTGGAAGAAAAATCTCCTGCATAATTGAAGGTCTGTTCACTTTCAATATGTGGGCTGATGCATTACAGCACTGGCACACTTTATCTCTTTTATGATTACTGCCTCCGCCTATGAAAATTGGCTTCCAGAATTCAGCCCAGGTAACTTACTTTCTTGGAATCGTTGGTTGAAATCCTTGGTTGCCTTGATTTTGGATATTATTGTAGCCTAGTGCCTTCTAGATATTTTAGGATTATACCTAATTGGCTGGGACCTCTGAAGGTTATAATTGGACTATACTGTATATGGAAAAGAGTCATCCACTTGGGAATTTTAACAAAATGAAAGTTCATGACATTCATGAGAAAATGGATGGTTGAATAGGTCTGCCTCGCTCAATACAGGTAGTCCTTGAGTTACAATTGTAATTTAGCCTGGCAATTTCAATTGTGAGTCATGATGGTCATAAAGCTGGTCACCATGTGACCAGACCTGATTTTATTACCCTTTTTGCAGTGATCGTTAAGCAAATACAACAGTTGTTAAGTGAACCCATTGTTTGCTATGGAACCTTTTTTGCCAGAAATGGGAAGTAAATACCGGTTTCCGGCAAAAATGTTGTAAATCATGGACACATGACTGCAAGGCACTTCAAACAGCCATAAATGGGGGCCACCCACCAAGTCCCCAAAATGCAGTCACGTGACCATGGGGAGGAGTGATATCAGAACTTCAAAACCAGGTTGTAAACACCTTTTGGGGAGTCCATTGTAATTTTAAGCAATTGCAAGTTTAAAATCTATGGATTTCCCAGTTCTTTCCTGGTCTTGCCTTACAGATGTCAGACATACATCTTGAGATTTTGTACAAGTAAAGCAGATAGTCTCTACCTGTCATTCCCCCTCCCCCCATTCACCTGGTCTATCTTACAGGTTGTAGCTAGAAGAAATAACAATGTTCTATGCCTTAGGAGTAGCACAGGCTAGATGAGGTAGAATAAATGTGTCTTAAATAGTAATAGAAATCTGATACACTGTTAAGATAAAACCCAGTGGCGCACACAGGTTGTATCATTCCTACAACTTCTGATCTGCAAGCACCCAACAACCTTCTACAACCTGTTTAGGTATCTATTTGCATTCCTTTGCTTCTGTTCATCTGCTTAGCATGATGGTCTTTTGCACTCTATATTTGGCTGGTTAAGCTGTCTTTTCTTCTGTGAAATTAAATGTTGGTGACTTTCTCTATTTATGTAGATCCTAGATTCCCTATAAAGTTTCTGTCCTCCAGGTGATGGTCTTATGCATGTTTGCAGAGTTTGGTAGGTTAGAATGGTGGCTGTTGTTTTGTTAAGAGCATGTTGCCTGCTTGATTGTGGAATCTGTCACCGATGCTGTGTGCGTCTCTCCTTATAAATCTGGGAATCATCCTTGGTCCTTGATTCAGCTTGCAGAGATGCAGTTCCCCCTCCTCTCCTGTCTTCTTTCTATCAGCTGGAGTTTACTTAACACATTCTGGAAATCAGAGGGAAGCCAACAGCAAATCAGCCCTCTCAGAAGAGCAACAGGAGCTCTCAAAGGGACAACAACAAGGCAGTGTCCAAGGGACCAATGAAGGTTCAGGATTAGAGACCATTTCCTTAGGATTTCCTTGCCTAATGGAATTGCCCTTTTCTGTTGGATCCAAAATTCATAGCCATGGCCCTATGATGGAAGTCACTTCTCTGGAGGAAAGCGAATTCAAGGGAACTGGTCCTCTGGATGGTAAGACTGATCTGAATGGATGCAGCCAAGAAAACAAATATGCTTCAAACGGAGATTCCAAATTTACATTATTAACCAACTCAGAAGATGAACTAGAACAGGCTCCCTCTGAAATCATCAATTCACATTCCATAGCATCTTCTGAGGTAGCTGTGGAGGTCCCAGTGGAAAAAGAGTCTCCTGAATCTCCATTTGAGGTCATTGCTGACAAACTGGAATTTGATAAGGAGTTCAAAGATATCCTGACAAACAACTCCAAGGACATCGGTAGCAACTGGGTGATACACAGTGAAAGGGAGTTGTTGACAGACATTCCAGAAGATAGCATCTGTGAGTTCCAGGCAAAGCCTCGTAGCAGTGGCAGGCTTCCCTCAGGTCCTGGCCTCTCCCGCCAATCTTCAGGTACGACTGCAGCCCTGGAGGAAGTCTCCAAATGTGTCCGTGAACTTCATAGCTTCACCAGTGAACTGCTTAATTGGGATTTGATTCCCAAAGTTATCGATGACAAGGCAGAAGACTTTATCAACCCTGGCTTCAAGGCTTCATCCACTGAAACTAGTTGTGGTATTCCAGAACCAAGGGTTAGCCCAAGCAATATGGAAACCAGCAAAACTTCTCCTCCTCCTCAACTTCTGACCATCAGCCTCCACCCAAAAGGCAAGCCATCTCCAAAAGTAGAAGAGAATCAAGCCACGGTTGGCCAAAGAGTAACTCTCATGAAAAGTATTCCTCCGATAGCTGTACGGATGAAAACTGACATCTCTTGGCCGAATTCAAGCTTGCCTGAAACAATGGATGCTGATAGCTCTGGAGAATCTGATGACACAGTCATAGAAGATGCTTCAGCAGATCTTGTTGAGAATTGTCATGTATTCCCCAAACTTTCTGGCTCTTCTAATGCAGAAATTGTATATATAGATGATGAAGAGACATTTGATGAATTCCAGAAGTTCATCAGAAAGGATCAAATAGCTTCCCAGGCACTGGAATGTCCTTCAGGATCCACTGATAACTTCAAAGCAATCCGGGCTGAGACTGATTCTGTTAGAAAGCAACCATCTATTACACCCCAATCCTTCAAACAACCAGAATTAGATACTGGTGAACTGGAGTTGCTAAAGAAGATTCCCAAAATGGAAGATTCTTCAAGAAGTCCCCCTTTGGACAGTGTCAAAGAGGTAGTATGCCCAGATGGTCTGGGCAGTGAGAGTTTTAGGGATTTCATGAAGGAATGCTTAAAATCCAAGGAGGGTGAATCTCCTGAAGACACTGTTGAGATGTTCTCAGAGGCTGAGCTGACAGCTGCTCGTTCCCAAGGGGTAGCACCCTGTTTTCAGCAGACACCCCAGGTAAAGCAAGATTTTGAGCATGAGCACCTCACAATCACAGCACTGAAGGAGGTGGGTAGGAAAGCTGAGATGGAGAGACCGGCGTCCTCCTTATTTTCTCCTCCCAGGGGCAAGTATTCTGGACAGCACTGTGAGATCCTGCCTGATGCTCCAGCATCTGTTCCAAAGTCTGCCTTGGAGAAGAGACCTCTCTGCCTTGAGCAGGCCATCGATGTGAAGCTGGTTCCTGCTACTGTCAGTCTTGGGAAAACTTTTCAGACACTTCCTCCCGAGACTTTTATACCACATGCCATTACAAAATTACTGGCTGAATTCTCAGGTAACCACACTGGGAGGTCATGATGTGTCTTGTCTGTGGCTCCCTGCATAACAATGGATATTATAGTATTTAATTCCATTGGAGTGGCAATTGATACTTTGATAGGCTTAGTATTGGCCGAATCCAAGTTGGAAAATCAGGTTAGGCTCTCTTTCCTGCAATGGATAGAGGGTGGCTTGCTTTGTGTAGCAGGTTGTAATAGATGAGTGTTAGGTATTTGATGAATCCACATGGATTTACATCTGAGACAAACTCCTAATTCCAAAGAGAAAAAGACATTTTCTGCATTTTGGGATAATGCAAATGTCCTAAGAGGCATTCCTTCTCTCTCTCTCCCTCTCTCTCTGCCCTGGGGAGAAGTCAATAAAAATCTGTTGCTGATTTTTATTTAAAAAATAAAATCTGTTGCTGATTTTTATTTTTTAAAGATTAATACATTCAAAGAAAGAAAAGACGGAAAGAATAATATAGCAAGTTAAGTGTGAAAAAGGAAGAGAGAAAAGATAGAAAAAAGAAGCAAATAGAGACAAAAAGCATGAAAGAAAATCCAAGAACTTAGAAGTTTAACAGTCTTTTCTCCAATACCTTCTTTATGGTCTTTTGGAACTGTTCTAAATCTTAAACAAGATTTTAACCCTAAACCTAAAAAAAATCTTTTTCTCTCATTTCTAGTAATGCCAAGTTGTTCAAATCTTTTCCATGTCTCTGTTTATATACTTTTGTCTTACCTTCTGAAACTTCCACTTTGTCATTTATTTGTTTTATATGTCCAGCCAATTGTATTGAAGGTTTTTCAGTCTTCTTAATTTTCTTCTTTCATATCCTTTTTACCCTGCAAATCATTCTTCCATTTCCCATTTAAAAACATCCAGATTATTGGCAATTGTTGCAGTCAACCTCCTGCCAAATTCTAGATATTTTCTGCAATAAATCTGGTGTAATGCCCTTATCTCTAAGTTGTTCTAGTGAACCTTTCCTTCCTTCTCCTATTTTTACTGTTTTTCTTGTGGTTGCTGTTATGAAAAAGCGAAAGTATATCAGTTTCTCAGGGGAAAATAAAAGGCAGTCTTCTCCTTTTTTTCTGTTTGTTTTTATCTGTTTTTAACACTTTAGACCCAATTAGCACTCCATAGTTACAGTCATACAGTCTGGCTCATATTACCTTTTACTTCTTATTTTGTAAAATCCACCAGTTGCCTACTTTTCTTAATAATAAGCAGTCAAAATTCCCACAAAGGTCCACTCTGTTTATCTAATTAATTTTACTATTTTCAAAGGCAGTTTTGTCAGAAAAAAATATTAACCTCCTGTTTTCCAAAAACACTGTCCATTTATCAGTTTAAAGCTTTGTTAAGCTTTTTGCTTTTAAATTAAATCCTTTAAGACAGCTTCCCCCCCATTCTTTATTCTGAAAAGAAGGCAACTCACCAAGTGTCTTTTGTTCTTTTGGAATATCTCCCTTAATTGTATCTAAAAGTGTTTAAGAGAGTGAGGTTTTTGCAGGTCATATATCCATAAAGGCAACAACCATTTTAGGCACACTGCTATATTTTCCAAATTTTGCCATTCAACTCAACTTTCCAAATTTTCAATTCAACTTTCATTCAATTCAGCTTTCCAAATTTTGCCATTCAACTCAAAATTGACCACAAGAAACTCAATTCCTGTAGTCTCACCAGGAGCAGCTGTTCAGAACACAAGAGGATGATCCCCCAATCTCTCCGTCTCCACAGAGAATTTTGTCAGCCAGAACCTGCTGCCTGGCAGCCAGTTTTGCCATGGTGCTTTCCCCATTCATGGAAATGCTCTTAGAGACATCTAATCCGCCATACATTCTCACTGAGAAGCCCCAAACTGTTGCCAGTTTAGTTGACTGCAGCTTTGTGGACAAGAACTACAGGTAGTCCTTGACTAAGGACCGGTTGCTTAGTAACTGTTCAGAGTTACAATGGATTTCCCAAAAGCTGCTTCTGGTCCAGTTTTGAAATTATGACAGCCATGTACACACCCCTGGAGTCACATGATTGCATTTTGGGCACTTGGCAACCAGCTCACTTTATAGCTGGAGTGTCCCATGGTCATGTGATTACAATTTTTAATGTTTTTTGCGAGTTTCTGGCATTTATTTCCAGTTTCCAACAAAAAACATCCATTGGGTAAAATGGATTTGTTTAATGACCTCTATGTTCACTTAACAATTGCAGCGACTTACAACCATAATTCTGGACTCAATTTCAGTAATAAATCAAGGACTACCTTTAACATACGATAGGATAATTAGTTTCTGCACTCTATCAACCACTGCTATTTTCTTGCAAGCGGTCAGCGTGAACTTGCAGCTAATTTGGAGTTGGAGGGAGGTATCGCTTGTTCCTAACCCTAGAGCTAAACAATATGTAAAAGAATCTGGCAAAACTGGAATATTTGTGTGTGTGTGTTCATACCAAGTACTTTGAGGATTTGCCACAGTTTTGTGATGCAGCGCAGGATGAGGTTTGGGTATGCAAGGTTATAAAAGACAAAGGGAGCAGAGTTTTTGACTTCTACTCTGTCCAGAAAGAACTTGGGTTGTGTTTCAGTTTTGGGAATTTATATCTTTGGCCAGTGCAACTGCAATTCCAGTTGGAGATAAAGGGGGTTGGCCTCCCTTTCTTTCCAGGGAGCCCCCAAAGGGTGTGCTTTTTATAAACTTTTATTCTTGGCGAGTCGCCTGTGACCCATCTCCCCCCAAGGGGGAGTAGCTTCCCCCCATCTGAACAGAGGAAGCCTTGTGCTGAGTTTCAAATACTTCTTCTGTGCTGCTCGGATGGGTCTGGATTCTCGGGGGGGCGCATTGGCTGGGACCTATGGCTTTTTTGTGTGCAGAGCCTGAGGTTTTATTCTCCAGATCTGCAGCTTAGATGGCAGCCCCACCATTCAGTAACACAGAATAGGTTTTGGATAATGGGGTCTGTTTCCAGTGGAGAGGGGATTTGGGTAGTGAGGGACAAGCCAGGACTTTGGAGAGTCTAACATTGCATGGAGCAAGTCCTGGCATAAGATGCAATATGCTAACAAAGGGCTGATTTTCACAGGATACTTGTATAGCAGCCTTTCCAAATTATTGTCCTTCAGAAGTCCAAAATATTCCAGCCCACATGTGCTAGGACTGCAACTCCCAGAATTCCCTTTACTTGCAGTTACTGAAAATTCTAAGGATGGCTGCTCCAGCCCATCACAAAGCTGGAAAAAGTGTCTTTTGCTATGCAATTTAGAGGCAGTCCTTGACTTACCACCACAATTGGGACTGGAATTTTGGCCATAGGTTGCAGCTTACTGTTCTAGTAACTCTGGGTGGTTTACAGATAATAGATTTTAGCCTCCCGCCATCTTGTTTATTCTTATTTTTTATAATTTATTCTATTTATTATTGTCTGTTATGAATTTTATACTATTTTATTGTAAGTTGCACAGAGTCATTTGCAGCAAAATGAACGGTGTATACATTTAACAAATATATAAATAGAATTTTCCTGTAGGGCTGATGCTTTCAGTTTAACAGTGGATCCTCCTTTTTTTTTGCAGTGTCTCTGGACTCCTCCACTAATGTCTCATGCCTCCTCTTCTCCTTTCTCCACAGTGCAAGATCTAATCTTCTGGCGGGATGTGAAGAAGACAGGAGCTGTCTTCAGCACGACCCTGATCCTATTGCTCTCCCTGGCTGCTTTCAGCGTCATCAGCGTCATCTCATACCTCATCCTAGCCCTACTATCTGTCACCATTTGCTTCCGGGTCTACAAGTCCGTCATCCAAGCTGTACAAAAATCCGAAGAAGGCCATCCCTTCAAG
>JANHZU010008151.1:28166-38858 GCA_032468055.1 Acrochordus granulatus
CTTGTTAGACCTGAAATAGTAAATAAGAAATCCAATGTATTTTACTTCTTTTTCTTTTCAAACACGGAACATTGCCCCACACATTTTCAGCATTGTGTTTCCTCCTTTTTGTAACTGCCCTCATGTGGAATGCAAAATTAAGAGGATAGGGGAACATGGGGTGCATTGAAGATCTAAGCAGTGTTTCCTCACCTTGGGAACTTAAGAAGTGTGGACTTCAAATCCCAGAATTCTCCAGACAGCGTGCAAGCTATGGAATTCTGGGAGTTAAAGTCCACACATTTTAAAGCCTAGGTGGCTGGAGAATTCTGAATTCACCCTTCTTAAAGTTCCCAAAGTGAGTAAACACTGGTCTAACCAGGGGATGGGGTCCAGAGCTATGGACAGAGATGTAAGCCATCTTTGTACCCTCAGTAGCCATTCTGTTTCATTCTGTTGCTTTTTGTTCTCAGACTCAGATTGACCATTATGTTGGGATCGCCCGGGATCAAGTCAAGTCTGCCATTACAAAGTGAGTTGCACCAAAGGTACTAAGTAGTCTCTGATGAGCTTGGCAAACAGCCTGCTTTCCTTCCCAATATAGAAATGACAAGGCTCAGCCATGTAGCTGAAAGACATTTCTCCCCATTGCCAGCTCCTGGAAATGGGTGGAGAGCAGCATAGTTGGACTTTAGGGAGGGAGGGAGGAAATTTCACTTCGGTGGACAATCAAACATTGAAGACTCCACATGTGAGAACCTTCAATATGAGACTTCTAAAAAATAATTAAAGGGTTATGGGATGTTAGAAATGCTTGAATGCTTCCTCCCCTTCTGTTTTACCTTTCTCTCTCCCACCCACCCCCAGGCTGGGGTATGTTCCTCCTAAAAGTGAAGAGGAGGCCAAGGCACTGCTTTGCCACTTATCAATCTTCATTTTTCAAAATAATTGAGAATCAGCCGGAGGAAGAATCCACCATGGGAGTTGTCTATGGCCCAGCCCTCCATTCTTAGCACGTATCTTTTCTTTTCCAGGATCCAAGCAAAGCTTCCTGGCACCATGAAGAAAAAGGCCGAGTAACCTCCTCCAGGAACTAGGACCCAGCCATTAATGAAATCCACACCAACGAAAATACTCCCCTTGTGTCATGGCTATAATCACTGTTACTCGTATCTATGAAGGAACTTGCCAAGTCAGCTTGATGTCTGCGTTCCAAGCTTACTGATTGTGTTTTATTATTATTATTATTCCTTCCCCCTTCCCCCACCAAAAGCTGATACACTGAGCTCAGAATGCACTGGATGAATCATGAACAAGTATCGGTAATTTTAAAAACTGAGAAGGGATGGGGAACTATGAAAAGAGCCCTTTCTCATGTGGGGAGGGCCTTGGAGAGAAAATGGGGCCCTCAAGGGCTGCTTTGCCAAGAGAGAGGTCCTCAGTTTTACCCGGAAGGTGAGTAACCCCCTAGATTGAAAGGATTCCCAGTCGACCCAGGTATTGCCCTCCTTCCCCAGGAAGATATGAGGGTTTCCAACTTGGTGCTGCATTTCTCGTTCCGCTTGGCGGGGGGGAATCCACTGCACCAGATTCACTGCTTCTTTCCCTACCCCCTGGAAAAGATGTCCCCAATTAAGGAAGCTTTGAAAATTCTGGTCAGCATTTTTTCCTCCCCTCCGCCCCAATAGAAATAGATTGGGGGACTTCTCCATCTCATTCGTGACTTTGCCCTCTCTCTTTATTCTAGCTTGTCTTCTGTTTTTCTTCCTTCCCTTCCAATCACATGCCCAAAGTTGTATTTCCTGGGTGATTCTGAAATGAAAATGTCTGCAACTGCTGTACAAATAGCTATTGTAAAAAAAAAAACCAATATCATTTTAGCTCCCAGACATGGCATGGACCTCCCTCTGCCTTCTGACTCCTCACCTAATACTTTTTGCTTCTTGTATGGAAAGGATTCTGGCTTCAGACTGAGAAGCATGGGTTGAATTTAGATTTAGAAAAGTGGGAAGAATTGAGTTGGAGAGCCAAGATGCTTGTCATGGAGATGGGAGGGTTTGGGGGGAGCAACATTGGTTCCCCCAGAAATCAGTTGCAATTCCATGGCTGCCTTCCCTTGCAGTGAACACACTTACAGTGGGAGAAGCAGTGGGGTTGATCTGGACACCCCAACTGAGGCTGAACAAATGAGGCGTTTTTGAGTGGGGAGGAAGAGTCCAGAAAGAAATTAGCAGCTGAGCAAGAAAGAGTTGCCTTCCCCACTCCACCACAAATAGGCTGCCTCAGTTTCCCCCACACACAGTTCCCATGATCCTCAACCCATCTTCTGCAAACTGCTCCTCTGTTGCTGTTCAAAATTGGGGTGGCCCAGGCTGTGGGAGGGTAGTTTCAGCATGCGAGTCCATGGCTTTTTTCAAAATCTTGGGGAAGAGTGGCCATCGTTGGTCACTGCAGAGCAGCCGTGCCACAAGGTTTATGCAGTGGAGAACACCAGGAAGTACAGGGCAGGTTGGTTTTTGGAGCGCCACTCAGGCACTAAGGGACCCCACCCTTACTGAGAGCTACATGCGTTTCTGATGTGCTTCTATGCCATCCCTCACCTCCCAAGGAGATGGCTGAGCACTTGGCTTTTTTCCCCTCCTCACAAACACCCATCCAGCCCCTCCCTCTCTTCTCCCCCAATATACCCTTTTAAACAGCCTTTTTCTGCACTGGAAGCCTCCCGCTCCCATGCTTAAACATCTGTTCTGTCACTGCTGTGTTTGACAACCGTGAAATGACTTCTTTGCGCCTGGCAGATTTTTTTTTAAACAAAGGAATGTACGTAGATGGCAAAAACAAGAAGTACCAACACTGTTCTTGCTTTGGATGTGCTTTATGGGATTATGGTGCTGGGAGATATGAGCATCTCCAGATCCTGGAAGATCTTGGGGCTTGAGGCTTACAGAGGGAGAAGACCTCAATCGTTCTTTGATGTGGTGTTTAATAAAGGAACACTTGGTGATCCAAAATCTTTGGTCCAAAAAAAAACAGCCAGAAAGGTGATGTCTTCAAGGCAATTCTGCACTCCAGAGGGAAACTAGCTTTAGTGTTCAGTGTTTTAGTGCTCCTTCCATTTGAGAGCTAACTGCCTTTCTTTTTAATTGCAGCTAAGGAGAGCCAATTTGGTGTAGCAGTGAAAGGCATCACGCTAGAAATAGGAGACCCTGAGTTCTAGTCCCACCTTGGCACAAGGCCGGCTGGGTGATCTTAGGCCAGCCCCTTTCTCTCAGCCCTAGGAAGAAGACAATGGCAAACTACTGAAAAATCTCACCAAGAAGACTGCAGGCAGCCTCCAAGAATTAGACACAAGTGAATAGAATTAAAAATATCAGCTAAAGAGCAGTTGAATGAGCCACAGGGTTAATTCTTGGCTTAGTTTTGGGGACTGCAAAAAATAATAGTGAAACGTTCCATGTTTGGGAGGCTGAGCAAGAACTAATGGCATTTATTGCCATTATCTACTGAGCAAGAACCAATGGCATTTATTGTACTTCCTCAGCATTGCATTTGCCTCAGACAAGGGAAATGAGGTCTCTCTTGGTTGTAGATGCCAAGGTTGACTTGTGGTTGAGCCAGAGGGCTCCATCCAATGGTTAGGAACGCCAAAGCAGGCGGTCATCCACTTCGTATTAGGAGAAGCTGCCCTGTGGGGAGGACTGCAGAGGCAAGAGGCCACCTTAGTTGGACAACTGCAGGAGGAAAGGTTGCAAAGCTGAAAGATCCGCATGTTTCTTGATCCAATGCATTTACTTTCCATAGCTGGGCAACTGCTCTGCCCGCTCTCCCCACCAGAGATGGCTGGGATTCAAACTCTGGCTTCCTTGAATGCTAAAACTGCACATTGCAGCTGTGAAAATGCCACCTGAGTACCTCCCAACCTTAGCATTCAACTTCATATTGGAAAATCAGATCCACACACTCCGCTTTTCCAAACCCACAAGACCAAAATGAAAAATTAGAATTCCAAAAGCAAGGAAAGGAAGGGTCCTTTGGAGATGCATTTTAAAATAGCAGAACTTTTAAAAGGATTTTTTTCTCCATAACTTGTTTTACAAAACTTAGTGCTTATATATATATATATATTATATAAAAACCACATTTCATATTGATGCAAAACACCTTTTTTCACAAGCGACAGAGATGAAGTTCCCATACAGTCATAAGGTTGTTTTAACGAGTACTCCTGGCACCAAAATTTGGAGACCCAACCATTTAGGAAAGTGGAATGGTAGAGGGATGGATCAAGTTAATTTTTTTTGAGAGAGAGAGAGGGGAAAATGGTAAACTCTGCCACAAATACGGGTGCACCAGGTTACACGTGGCTTTTTCTTCATGCTATCCTCAAAGCAAGCCTTTGGGCTATTGTTAAAAACAGGTCTAGCCCACTGCAGGCTCTACTAGCAGGAACCCAATAAGCTGGTGGGGATTTCTGTATATAACACTGCTGAAAAATAAAAATAGGTGGGGGGGGCCTTCCCAGGGCATATTTGCAAAGCCTGTTAGGATCACTTTTGCTACCCCAAAGCAATACATGAGCTCAAAGTGATCCAGCTCTGAATTTTGGAAGCAGGCAATGGATCGGGCACGGCAGCTAACATGCATTTTGATGCACTCCACCCAGAACGCAGCCCGACGGTGTCTAAAAGGTTGCGTAGAGATTAGGCATCTTTCACTTACGACCCCAGGCGCCACTAGGACGCAGGACTGTGGGCGAGAAGGTTATTCACCTTATACCGGAAGGTGTAATTCAGGAAAATCTGGAAGGGGCTCTTGCCAATTTCTGGCTTAGCTTGTCTACGCCCAGCAATCCCATCCGAGTCGGAGGTCCCCGTCAAAGCCATCCAGCATGCCAAGTCTCCTTAGTCTCCCCCCATCTGCCAGTTTGTTCCCTTCTCATTTTTTTCTCAGTCCCAGTTTCTTGAAAGCCCTCCACTTGCCTGCTAAGAGTCAAAACAATTTGGGGGTCCTTTGAGAAACCCCATCCCTCTCGTTCCTTCTTGACCAGTGGAAGTTTGTCTCCCAATGCTTACCCGGGATTTATATCTACCATTCCAAACTGTACCATTCTTTCTATGCGCTCGCCACAGAAGGCAAAACCAAGTGCTCGAACGGAAGTCCTCTGGTCTTGTAACCATTTACTGCAGAGGAAGAGACTTGAGCACAGGACGACGGAAGTGCTAAAACCAGAACAGCAAAACTCCAAAAACCGTCTCGCAGATTGGGGTTGGGGTGGGCTGAATTTATTACCAGCAGCTGCAGCAAGTGTCCTCTGTATTATTGTTTTTCTGGACTGCGCTAGTTGGGCTATTTGAAGGGGTTCCTTTCTGTTGCTTTTCTGTACCCAAGAAACACCACAGCTTAGACTATCGTCCTGTTTCTTTCTGTGCTGTGCTGTGCTGTTGTTTAAGAAAACAAGTGAAAAAAATTCAATTCTTCACGGAAGAACTGCGGGACCGATGCCCCTCCTCAGTCCGACGTGATATGCAGCCCCACAAACATGGGGTCCCTTGATTCATCTTGTGGCATACAAGCTTTTCTATGCATGATTTAAGTGCAACTCCAAGAGAAAATCACGCGTCCAGCCCCAGCGCTCTTCAGGACTCCCTTCAGTGATGCCACCTGATTCCGCGCGAGGTCACCATTATTCAGTTTTGAGACACCCGATGCACAATTCGTCGTTCTCTCGGAGAATTTCTCTGGTAGATTTTGGAATCGAAGGGCCTGCTTATCACCCAGCACCGTTGCAAGGCCGAAAGCCTCTTAGAATAAGTGCCTTCCACCCTCCGTGCCTTGTGCTAATCGCCTCCAAGGTCACAACTGCTGGTTCAGCTTCTTTATTTACCTGGCGGGCCAATATATACGCGATGCCCCGTCCCAGATACCCCACCTGTTATCTTTATTTTCTAACGCCTGCAGGAAGGCATTCCCAGGGCAGAAAAATAAATGATACCACAGGAAATCTCTGTGGGTTTGTGGCATGCAACTTCCTATTTTTTTAAAAATGAACAACTTAAAGGCAGGGCCATCCGCAGGAACACTAAGGTGCCCAATCCCGTCCATGCCAATTGGATTTCAGGTGTGGTTACTCCCAGCTTTGCTTGGAGCTGATTTCTGACCGGGGACCCTGACCCTGAGCAATGACCCTGGTAAGGCAAGGATGTTTGCAACACCTCCTAGTTGACAGCAGAAGCTGCTGGCCTGCAGATCTGCCACAGGCGAGGGGTGTACCTCTGAATAACCCAACTCAAGAGTTGAAAAATAAAACACATCTACAAGCCTATTAAGTGCTTTCCTGAAGCAAAACAGCAGGATACGGGAATTCCACGCGTGAAGGTCTAGCAGCTCCCAAGCCTGCTATTTTTCTGATGATTACAGTTTCTCTGATGGTGCACAGGTGTACCTCCCTTTTACGTTCCCAAGATCCTTGCTCGAATGTAAATGCTTTTTTCTCTTCTTTTGCCTTTTTTCCAGCTCTGTGGCACCTTAATGTACCGTAAGACCCCCAATGTTTCTGAGTCAAAATCTTTGCAGCCCAGAACTTCAGGAAGGTGAAAAAAGAAACTTAAAAACCTGTTGCTGTTGGAACACAACATGCAATTAACAGATGCTCTGGAAAGGAAGGAAATGAATCCTTTGGGGGCCTCTGCATCCTTTATCCCAGTTGCAGGTCTCCGAAAAGCTGAACATTTTTGGCCTCTCTGCTGTCCACAGCAGAAGGAAAGGAAAAACCATCTCATTCACCGTTTTCCCAACTCCAGAGCTGTTCAGATCCAGGACTAAACCGCACAGACAGACAGCTTGTATCCCAAGTCCATTTTCCCTGCCTCTTCCGTGTTTGGCTTAACATCCTGGCTTTCGGAGTCGACACCCACAGCGGCCTCCTTTGGGCCCGGATCCCTGCGATGGGAAATTTGGTCATTTTCGCCATAAGCTTCAAGGATCGTCTGTTTCTCCAGCTCTGTGTATTCCAGAGAGAATCGATGCACCTGGAGAATATGGCGCTTGATCGTGCTGACCTTGAGGGTGGCCAGCGTACCTCCGCAGACCATGCAGATCAAACCATGTTTCTGCTCATCGTAGTCCATCAGGTATTGCACCCGCCAGCGGGGCTGGTAGTTTCGGCGCTGACTCCGCCGAGACGGCGTCCTGGCGGGTGCGGAGGCGGCGCCCGGAGACGGCTGGGACAGGGCCAGCCTGTCTGCCACGGGGGCATCTTCCTCCTTCTTAGGAGTGGCCCAATTCTCTGGGGGCTCCTCCGGAGATGCAGGTGGCTTGTAAACACGCCGTGATTCCGCTGGAAAGCAAGGAAGGAGGAGCAGCGGTGAGCTTGCCATAAGTAACCGCATGGTTATGCAAAGCGACCAATGCTGGGCTGGCCTATGGTTTGTCCCTTTTTCAGCTTGGACCAGTGTTTCTCAGCCTTGGCAGCTTTAAGATGGGTGGACTCCAGTTCCCCAGCCAGCGTGAGATTCTGGGTGTGGAAGCCCACCCACCTTAAAGCTGCCAGGCTTGAGAAACAACTAGCTTTAGTGTGCCCCGCTTTTCGAAGAATAATTCCCAGCGTGAGAAAAGAGGCTACAGGTACTCCTTGACTCTTGACCATATTTGAGCCCAGAATTATGATACTAAGACGTGATGGTCGATAAGCGGGTCACTGTGTGACCACGTCTGATTCCTACGGCCTTTTTAGCAGCAGTCATGAAAGCAAGTCTGTTTTATCCAACGGGCATTTTTGCCAGAAGCCAGAAGTAAACACTGGAAACCAGCAAAAAAAAAATTGAAAAGCAGAGTTGTGTGACTGCACGACGCTGCGAATGTCCATAAATGTGAAACAGTTGATAAGAGCCCAAAATGCAATCACGTGACCATAAGGATACCGGGACGGTTGTAAGGGCGAGCAACAGTCATAAGGCGCATTTTTAGTGCCACTGTAACCATGAAGCATCACTAAATGAATGGCTGTAAGTCCAGGACCACCTGTTTTCCCCACTCTCTTAAATCCATAAAGTGAAGTGGGAAGACAGTTCCCTTCTCATTTCATTTTTCTTCCAAATATCTCATGTTCAACAATAAATCACTGGTGCTTGTAGCGTTTCCCAGTCGCAATCACATCCACAAATGGCCATCCCTCATGCCTTCTGGACCTCCTGCCTCTTATGGGCTGTTTCCTTCGGCCCTTCCTATACAGGTAGTTCTCGATTTACAACCATTCGTTTAGTGACCATTCAAAGTTGCATCAGTGCTGAAAAAAGTGACTTACAACCAGCCTCACAGTTATAACTGTTGCGGAGTCCCCATGGTCAAACAGGATTGTGATTCGGTGCTCTTGGCAACTGGCATGTATTTACGATGCTCGCGGCTTCCTGGCGGGGTCACGTGATCACCATTTATGACCTTCCCAGCTGGCTTTCAACAAGCAAAGTCAACGGGGATATCGGCAGGGAAGGTCGACGTCTCGCTGAACAGCCACAGTGATTCACTTAACGACCCTGACAAAAAAGGTCATAAAATCAGGTGTGGTCACATAATGTCTCTTAATGATTGCGCCACTGAATGACAATTTTTCTGGTCTGAATTGGGGTCATAAGTCAAAAACTACCTGTAACCCAGCCAGCAGAGTTCCAGCATGTTCATCATATTCACACAACAGATGTCCCTCACCTTGGTCCATCTCAGCGTCCGTCTCTGGCTGGGAGTCTTCACCATCCGCCAGGCGGGCGACTTTCTGGTTCCACTCCTGCACAATCAGGGCCTTGACCTGGTGACTAAGTTGCGTGGTGTCTGGATGCTTCTGCTGAATGTGCCTCTTGATGGTGCTCATCTTGAGCGTGGCCAAGGTGCTCCCACAGACCATGCACACCAGTCCATGGCACACCCCGTTGTAGTCCATCAGATATTCCACCCTCCAATGCTCCTGGAAGTACCGACGGTGGTCTCGGCCACGTGCCGGAGCCCGAGGGCTGCTCTCTCCCGAGTCCCAGGCACCAGCCTCCTCAATCCCGTCCTCTCCCGTGGGGCGATCCGGGGAAGCAGATGAGTCCAGCTGTTTCACTTTCAGATCCTGTTGGGCAGACATGCCGGTTTCTGGATGGGTTGCAGGAGGAACAAAAAGTTAACTCCAGGGAAGTGCCAAGGTTTTCCTTCCCTGCTTTAGAAGTTCTGCAATCTTCTGTAATAAAAGCATATTCCTAGCATCCCAACCGTGGCTGTTTCGTGACCTGGCCTAATTCAAAGGACTGATATCAATCTTGCACGCCTCTCCACGTTTCTCTAAACAAAATCAAGGCGGAGTTACCCCGAGTTTCTTTCTCACCCATCCGTTTTTCCCAGGACTGGGGAATCTTTTCCCCAGTTCCTGCCTTGATGGTTCACTCATTCCTTCCCTACCCCCAGGGTCTATATTCCTTTACATGCAACTTAGTGCCAAATGTCAACCTCAGGCTTTAAGGCCTAGGCAAAATAGCTGCTCCAATTAAAACAGATCTTAGGGGCTTTGCAGAAGCTACGTGCAAGCCCGGGGGTGGTGCTGATTTTGCCCCATCCCCACTTCTGGCTCACCGATTCCTGCATCCTCTGCATTTCTCCCCTCCGCCGCCAGCACCAAAGCACGGGAATTCCACGCCTCCAGGATAGCCCCCTTCTCAGCAGGGCTGAAGCCAAGGGAGGTCGGATGGGCATCCATCACGTGGCGCTTAATATCATCCAGATTCAGGCTGGGCAGGGAGGAGCCGCACATCATACAGAAGAGACGGTTGCCCTGGGGATCGTAGTCCATCAGGAATTCAGACTGGAACCAGCTTTGCAGTGACTGTTTCAAATATTGCTCCAGGCTCTGGGACTCTCCCTCTGAAGTCGATTTCAAGGCCAGGCTGGATGGCCGACGTCCCCCACGAGAGGGAAGTGGCCCCGGGCCACGGCGTCTCCGGTGACCTCCATCCAGCGAGAGATCTGCATGGAAGAAAGATGAAGCAAAGCCAGATGAACCTTTTTCATCCTCCAACAATCCAAGATAGCAATTAAACTAGATTTGGATAGAAACTAGGTGATCCCACAGCTCCCTCGGAGACTCTCTCAGTCCAAGTGATCACACCACATTTTATGGGAATAAATTTAGAAGGAACTCATCCATACTACAGAGGCCACCATGAAACTTAAATCTTATTTGATTTAAATTGAAAAAATCAAGTCCCATAATCTAATATTGAATTCAACATCTCAAGAATGCTATTTTTGCCCCATCCTTGTTAGTTTTTTAATTCTTATGTCAGCACTGATTAACTCTGACACTTGCACATCACAGGAGTGGCTGTTGTTCACTCGCGCAGTCGCGTCCAACTCTCCACGACTCCATGGACCGCAGCGTGCCAGGTCTTCCTGTTCTGCACTGCCTCCAGGGGTCTACCCAAATCTATGCCCATCACGTCCACAATGCCATATAACCACCTCATCCTCTGCCATCCCCTTCTCCTCCTCCCTTCACTCTTTCCCAGCATCAAAGTCTTCTCTAATGAGTCCTCCCTGCGCATCATGTGGCCAAAGTACTTGAGCTTCAGCTTCAGTATCTGTCCCTCCAAAGAGCAATCAGGGTTGATTCGCTGTAGGATTGACTGGTTTGACCTCCTTGCCATCCAAGGGACCCTCAAGAGTCTTCTCCAGCACCACAATTCAAAG
>JANHZU010008153.1:22418-36504 GCA_032468055.1 Acrochordus granulatus
CCACAAAGTTTACTAAACTCTTTCACACCTTTATGATATTTTGAAATGAATCAGTAAATAAAAAGTATTTTCTATAGAAACACTGCTATTTTTATTTATATAGAACAGACGTTCAGTGATGGATCATTTACATTAAAATTATTACAATCAAAAACTGAAAATAGAAATTCTACTAACATACCTTTTAGTCATTATTAATGTTGCCGAGGTGGTATTGTTTTGTAAAAACAGTTATATTCAAATATTAATTCAGGCATTTCTTTTAAGATAACCAGACACATTTAACAGAAGATAATGAATAAATAAATCTCTCAGCTTTCAGCTATTAGTTTAATCAGAATTAAAATGATATTAGTGTAAGAAACAATTGCACTTTAAAACATTTGAAAAATTAAAAAAGTACACAAAACAAAATCCACAATTATACATGTTTTTTAATTTTATACACCACTTTATGAACAATTGAGGTTAATCATTGATAACCTCAAATAATATTTTGTCTTTATCTAGAAAAAGTTATGCCCAATGCCTGTTAGTGTGTAGGATAATTCACTCACTTCTGACATAAGCTCCATTAATGGCAACAAGACTTGGAATATGATTAACTTTCTCCGGGTAAGGACTGAGTATATGTTACAAAACATACAACTGAGACCACATAAAGTGGTTTGATCAGTTTCAAAGTGTTGGAAGTTATTCCATGTTTGTTTATTAAGAAAGGCTGCAACAAAGCTTAAGCAAAGTAACACTTCATTGGTATTTAGTGCAAAAGTTCAAGTTGACATTCTATTAAATGACAATCTTAAAACAGGCTTATAGAAATGTTTATGAACAAAATATTTGATGTAGCCCAGCTTTGATCCAATCACTGTTGCAGAAATGCAGATTATCAATACAAAACTCTGCTGCAGAGGGCCAGCATCTGGCCTGCAGGAATGTCTCTGTGCTGACGAGCAGAGAGTGCAACTGAACTGCTATCTTGCATCACCTGTAGGTAAAGCAAACTGAAAGGATGCTCCAACACTGTCCAGAAATCTTTTAACACTCAAGGGATAATTAGGGCTATCAGTATTATCCCATTCTCTTGGGATGCTGGCTTATCCTGAAAGACCAGAGTAAAGTTGGGAGAGCTGCTACAGGAGCAGAGGGCCTACGGCTTTTGACTGTTTCCTGCTTCTCTGGCCTGAATGCAGTTTGAATTCATTACACATCCTCATACTTGAAAAGACTTAGAACTATTTACAGACTATAAGCAGTGTGCTATCCATCTCCAGAATTATTTTAGGGGTTTTGCTTTCCCTCTTTTATCATGCATAGAATACCCTCTTCCTCCTAAAATTACATGTTTTGCTTTGCCCTGTCCATCTCACCAATTTTTTCTCCAATTCCCTTTGGCCAGCTCTGTTCTCCCAACCTAGAAATCTAATTGAGTTGGAAGAAATCAAGAGTTACACACAATTTGTTTGCAATTGCATGTTGACACATACATGAAGTATATGCAAATTAAAATGTCAGTTTAATACATACCACCTTGGGGGTGGGGGAGTGTTATCCTAGTCAGAGCAGGTCTTTACTAAGTTTGCATCCATTTCTATCTACTATGTTATTTACAACATATTCAGTAGGAACTGTTCTTGGGGTCATTGATCAACCATTACATTGTTTGCAATAAAGCAATAAATTGTGGATGAGCAAAATACTGTACTGAAACCCAGAAGAAACCCCATTCTTCTGATTTAATTGTACATTTTATAGTTCCTGAAGATTACTTAGCTGCCACGAAGGTGAATAAGAATTAACTTATTTTACACTGGATGAATGGCAAAAATTATTTTTCATTCTTCAAACCACCGGATTGGCTCTACTTACTTATAGTAGCTTCTAATAGCTTTTCATGATCTGAAACAAGATGAATCTTAAGAAAGGTTTATGTCCTGAATTTAAATAAAATAGTGACAGTGACCACAAGAACAATTTTCCTTGTGACAGTTACTCATCTATCAAACCTAGCATCTTTGTGCCTCTCCATAAACACAACAGACATTTTCTTCTGCAGTAACTGCATCCGCTTGGTTGTCTGGGACCAAAACTGCAATTTTATACTTCTTTGATTTATCTTGTTCTACAATCTAGTTAAAGATACATGGTGTGGGTCTGGTTTTTTTTGGGAGGGGGAGGGAGACTGTTGAGTGAGAATGTAATTTGATAGAATGCAGTTTTCTAAAAGTTTGAATTCTAAACTGAAGTTGCAATTACAAGACATGGAAATTCTGAATTCAAATTCTGTTTGGACCAATTTTTATCCATTGGAACAATCTGAAGTTTGGCTCAGTAAAATATTATTTTCACACCGTTAACATGAAACAGTTTAAAGTCTAACTGGACAATGTAATGACTAATCTAGGAATGCCAGTACAAAAAATAATATCTGTTAACACTATACCTATATTGTTTTACATAATGCCATTAACCAAAATGTGCTAACGGTTTACAAAGGTAAAATGCAGCAATAGGACGCAGATGTTGAAGAGGAAACTGCTAATGATGCTTGGTGAACGGAATTATGATCCTGGGAAGACTCAGTGTCCATCTTATCGGAAGATGTATACTGAGTCTAGATTATCCATCCCATAGTTGCCTCAGGATGTGTATCAAATCCCAAAGAACTGAGACTCAACACATCCAAAAGATAACAGACTGGAGAAGACTGGACTGGCCTTTTCCAGATAATGTGAACAGCTAGTGTTCAAGGATATCTACAGGTGTGGTGAAAAAGCCAAGATGGTGTTATTGAAGCGCTTCTCGTTTTTATGGGTGACACCCCTAAAAAAGCAGGTGGAGCTTCAATCACACTGTTGTGGCTGCCATCTGCTTATGGTTGATCACAACCTGCAGGCACATCTAATAGGAACTGTAGTTTTTTGCTTTCTGTCACTGAAAGACTTATTGTATATCACTATACCTTGTGCTACACATGTATGAATAGTAATAAGAGCATTAGATTAATACTGGAAGTCCTGGTACAGATCTCACCAAATAGGACTGAGCTACTTATTCAATGTGTTCTTATTGTACAGCGGTGGGAAGACAAAGCAGGGGAGAGAAGAGATGATATGTCTTGAATTCCTGAAAGAATTTGGAGGGTATATAAATAAATAAGTAAAAATTTACTGTGGCATGAATATTCTTGATACAAGGGAAATGAAAATTTAACAATGTTAAAGTTTGCATGAGGGCTTGCAAACTTGGAGAATCATTTAGAGAAACACAGGAAGGGGGTCTTTGTTATAACTTAGCCTGAGTATGTTAACTACGGAATCACTGAAGACATTTGAGGAGTGTGATCCTGTTCAGAACTAAAAACCTCAGGAAAATTGGTGCTTTCATCATTCTTGAATTACTTTTCATTGTTTCTGGAGTTACGCTTGCTGGATTGGAGGCAAATTAATCCAACTTCTCTCACTGTAACAATGGCAGGAGCAGATCTTTCCTGTTCTTGTACCTGAGTGGTGTTTGTAAAATGTCCAAGTGAAATACATTTTTTTCCAGAAAGCTGACATTCAACAACACTGAAGCAGTGAATCTTAAAGTGGCCTGAAAGTCAAATACCTGTGTGAACATTATTCCTATCGTAATCAACAGTTCAGTGACTCTCATCGGTCAGGGTACACATTTGTGTTCAAATGTGTTCAGGACTGCATTTGCCATGGGAGAATATTAATAAAAAAAGGGGATGGCCCTCCAGCCAGAGGGGAGCACAAAAGCGAGACTCATTTACTTGATGATCTGAGGACAGTCGCTCCAAGCTTTTGCTTTTCTCTTCGCTAAGGCCAGCCATGCAGGTTCAGTTGAGACAGGGTTAGCGTCCGGCGTGGAGAATCTCTTAGTGACTTCTTTAGCCAAGGGGGATGACGAAATGGAATCGGTGATCTCCACTGTGGGGGAATGAGGAGGAAAGCTCTGTTATTGCACCGTTGCGGAAATCTATGTTACACGAAGCTTTTCTTTCCCGTGAGCATAGTCCTTGCCATTTCTTAGGAGAACGAAAAACGGAGATCACAAAAGTCTGTTCTTGGGGGAAAACAACAACAAAGTATTTCAGAAGTAACTCTTGTGGGTCTAGTTTTGCACCACCATGTAGAAGTGAAGGTGCTCTCCAAAGTAAAAAAAAGTTACCTGAAGCACAGCTCTCTTTCGTATACTGACAAGAGATTATTAGAGTTGAAAGGCAGAAGCAACTTAACATAGGGAGTATTTTTGTTCTGTTTTTAAAATTATTATTTTTCTTGGCTGCCTGTGCTTCTTTTTTTTCTGCTGTTTTATTTTGTGGGCAGACGGAGGCTTCCATAAGGTAGCCTAAACATGGACTTTATTAATTAAAAACCACATATTAATTGGCAGAGAAAGAAAAATATATTTGCTCAATTTCAGCTTTGAAAGTCTGACTAATTATGATACATTCTTGTTTTGGGAAATGGCACAGGACTGTCTCTTAAAGCAACTGGTCATCTGACCCTACATTGAGATGCCTAAATGCATAGAAATCAGATTTTGTTTCCCAAAAGATCTTTTTTGTATGTAACACAATGGATAAACATTAGCTTGTCCCTTTATAATTTCATCAAGCATGATTAGGAAGGTGGGAAGCTAATAGATTATTTTTGATTTGCTGGCTAACGTTACAGATAGTAGAGACTTTTGCTAATTGGGCAAAACAGCAGTTTGTACCAAAAAGTTGGCTTTTACTTCTCCCCCATTGATTTAAAATGAAGGTAGGGACTGACGGTGAGAAAAAAGAGGAAGAATTCAATGTTATGTTTTCATTAGTAAATTTCATAGCAGAGCTAGCCATAATGATAAAAAAGTGATTAAGATGAATGTGGTGACATCATGGCATTGTCCATGTTCTGTCCTTGTGGCCATGGCAATGGATGTGAGAAAGAATGGGTTTTAGGTCCAATATCATACTCAAGTTTCATTACTTCCCCTCCCCTTAGATACCTATGCAAAATTCCATGTATAGATTATTCCCATTAAAATAGGAACAGGCAATAAACTCCTTGATTGATTAAAGAGGTATCACACTTAATTCTTGCCCAAATCAGAGGCTTAGGAAAGAGGTGCAGGTTGATTTATTTTAAGATTGTGCAAATGATTGCACAGAATATAGAATTCCTCTTTTCATTTTATTCATCTGATTTGGAGAGAAATAAATGATTCAATGACATTATTTTAGGCACAGAACTAAGTTATCATAGATTGTGGATTTTAACTTTCTCTTAATTGGTCAAAGCTTGCCTTCATCTGGATGCAATTCAAAGTATTTTTGAATTTGGTATTTGAAAGGTAGAAGTCAGTCCTAAAGCTTATCAAGGAGATTACAGTGCTTAATTTTAACCTCCATAAAAATAATTTATGGTTAGGGCTCTTCTAGGTGAATGAGCTCTATCATTTAGTGTGATATTATGAAGTGCACACAATTTTACGTAGGTTTCCCAATTGTGTACTACCTTTCCATGAAATAAAATTAGCTCACTCCCTCTTGCCTTTATCATTCAAACCTACTGCTTGTTTTTAAATCAATGAATCAGCCTTTAAGCCTGAATAGCACCATTTAAGTGATATACAAAAGAAGCCATAATTAGGCAACAGAATAATCTAGAAACAATTTCTTCCATGAGCTTCTATTCATTATACCCCACATCATTTGCTTACTATAATAGTCTATGATCACTTAACACCATAACCATCTGCCACACTTGTACCCAGGTTATGTCTATGAATTTATAAAACCAAGTTTGGATTGGAATTTCCTTCCATCTGAGTAGGAGATGAGTGGAATTTCACTTTGTCTTCCATATTCTTTTCTCTAAAATAGGAACCATACCTAATCTGTGATAGGTTTAGGGCTAAATCCTCTATTTATTCAAGTTTCAATAGTTTTCCATCCTCTGACTATGGACAGGAATTGCAAGCAATCAAGAATCCCTCCTCAGAAAATAGGCTGGCATTAGCTATTGATTGCTGGAAGACAAAATGCCTGCAGGTAACTCAGCCAGAAATAGGTTATACACAGCAAAAGGATTTTTTTTGAAGTCACTAACAATCTGGGCATAGAATAGCTATACAAATAATTATGCACATTTTTATTCAGGCTTGTTATTCAGTTATACATCACTTCTGACCTCTGGTGATCTGATAGAGATCACCAGGTTTCTGTCAATATTTGCAGCTTTGAGTTCTTAATAATAAGATGTAGCCATCTGGTCTGACAGCCTATTTTGCAATTGCTTCCAATCTTTCCAAGCATCAAGGTCTTTGACAATAATCTTTCAATTATGTATGCCAAATATTTAAGCTTTAGCTTACTATTGCTTCCAGTGATGTGTTTGGTTGCGCTTCATCTTCTCCTGAATGATTTGTTCATTTTGCAGCCTAAGATACTCAATTCTTTTTTTCAGTAGCATAAATTAACACACCCACAAATCTTTGTTCAGCCTGTCTGATGATCCAGTTTTCACGATTACATGTTACGATAAGGAAAACTAGCTTTTTACCCTTGCTCTCAATATGATGTCTCTAGATCTATTTTATTTAGATTTCTTAGACTCTTTCTCTCAAGTAGCAGATTTCTATTTACATTATGACTACAATCACCATTCCTGTGAATTTTTGAGCCTAGGAAGATAAAGTCTGTTGTTGCTTGCTCTCTATTTATTTCCACTGGGTTGGCTTTGTTCTTATCATAATCTTAGTGGTTTTTACCTAGCAGCCAAGTGACTTTTGCTTTTTTCAGTTTCAACAAGAGATGCCTTAAATCATTCTCACTTCCAGCCACGAGTCTTATCATCAGCATATCTAAAGTGATTGACGTTTCTCCCAGCAATTCCAATTTCGATTTTTTCTAGTCCAACATTTATTATGATACATTTCACATATATTAACTAAATAAGGTGGCAGTATACAAACATGATACACTTCTTTCCCAATTTTAATCTATTTAATATCCTGTCATCAAGACAGCTTTCTGATTGCCACACAAACTCAATAGCAAATGAGATTGCATGATATGTCCATGTTTTAAGGTCTCTTCACAATTCCTTGTGGTCTATCAGTCAAAAGCTTTAGTATAATCAATAAACCAAAAATAAACTATCTTTCTGGAACTCTGTTGCCTTTTCCATTTTCCAAAAGAGTTAATCTTGGTCCTTGCTATGTTTTGCACTACTGCTTACAGTCATTAAATAGCACTTTAATTACATCATCTTGCAAGATCTTAAACAGTCCTGCTGGTACTTTATCAACTTCTGAAGCTCTGTTGTGTGGAAGGAATTTTCACTGTTCTATATGCCTCCTATATACTCAAACTTAGTCCTTGAATATCTTTGCCTCTACTTGCCTGTTTAATGTAATAACCAACATATCTAGCCAAAATAGCCTTAATTGCTAAACTATGTTTCTCATAGACATACCATGGCATATCTTTTCTTGGAGTTGTAACCTTTGTTACATCGATGAATGACCTTTGATTCACAAACAGTATTATCCATAAAGCACAACATTCTCAAGGATAGTGTATATAAATATTTATAAATAGGAACCAGGATTATAGCCAGTTGAACAGCCATCAACTCAGTTGATTAGTATTTCTCAAAAGCCCAAGTACCTATATTACAAAGTGTTTTCTTCCTGGACATACAGTAAGGATGCCCAGATTCTTGTGTATCTCTGTCTTTATGTGTTTACAGTTGCAAAGCAATTCTTTATCAGTGGTCAAATCTAAATTTAAGTTCATCTTCAGCCTCTGGAGCCCTATATAAGAACTGGGTTGATCAGTTTTTGGCACTGGTCACTTTTAATAGCAAGAGACTAGTGACTTGCCATAATTTGCTAGCTTCAATCCACTCCCATCAGTGGCAAATTATTGTGTTTTTTCTACTACAGTTTCTTTATTTAGTTATTCTAGTCCTTTAGTTGGGCATTTTTTTCTCTTTTGTTATCTATCTTCCTTCAGCTATTTTCATATCAGAAGCAGCATAATCACATGGAATATTGGAAATGGTGTCTTGTTGGTTTGATGATTTTGCTTTAGTTAAAGAAGCAATTTTTATAGGAAATTATTCATAATCTGAATCATGTTCAATATCAGGTCTTATTCTTGCTGAGTGTATTTGATTTCAGTGCTGTACTTTAGCCAGTGATATTCTTACGTGCAGCCATCTTTTAGATTATTAGATGAAAATATTTTCTCTAACTTTTGAATTTTTTCTGCAGAATTAGTCTGTCTCCTACTTTGTTTCATTTACCAGTAACTATATTTTCAAATGTTATTTTATTTCCAACATTAGCATTCTAGCCATTTATGAATATGTCAATTTTTCTGGTATTATATTGACAAGGTGCTGTAAAAACTACACAGAGTTTGAGAGTCTTTTATTAATAATGATAGCTATTCCATTTCTTCTATGGTTTTCTTGTCCATGGTAGAAAAACTTTTAATGTGGCTTCCCGTTCCAGTTCATTTCCAAAAGAGAAAAAAAATGCCCAATTAAAACACTAAATACACAGAAAGAACAAGAAACTGTGGTAGGTCATTTCCAGTCTTCAATTCAGTTCTCAGAATCTCACTGTTCAGTCTTGACATTTTTGCTCTGATAATATATTTGTTTTAACTCATGGTTGTGACATTCCATGAACCAATGGAATACATAGTTGTCATCAAACTTTCTTTTTGCTGCTGGACATGTGAGCAGCTGCCTGTCCTTTCTGCTGCAGTGCATGTTATTCATACTTGCCCTCTGTTCTTCTCTAGAACTTTATTGGATATCTTCTTATCTGGGGGCAGAGGTGGTCTCACCTTCCAGTATCATTTGACATTGTGGTAACAATTCCTTTGGTTTCTTGGTAAGAGTATGTTGCCATGATTTGGGAGCCCCATGGGTGCTGAGAGCTTTTGTTATAGTGCTGGAGGGCTCCTGTCTTCGTCCCTTCCCTAGGGTGTTTGGGAGTGTGATTGTGGATGAATGGGATGGCAGAGCCTATGGCTGAGAAAGCGGGGAGGTTAGGATGGGAGGGGGAATATCACTCTGGAGGTTCTTGGGCAGGAGAACGTATTTAGGTGATGACAGGTATGGGGTGCTATGGCAGCCAGAGGGCAGGCCATTACAGGGGAACACTCTCCCGATGTTTAGTATTGGTCATGTGTTCTGGCCCTCCGTGGTCACACCCAGCCCCTAACCAGCATACCCTTGGAGGCCCTGCGTCTGGCTGCTGCTGGGTAGCATCCTCCCTGTCTGAACTAATTGAGGCCATCTCAGGGTTGGCGGTGGACTTCCTCAGGCTAAAAATTCTGGGGGATTTCAATTTGCCATCCCTGGGTTTGTCCTCAGGATTAGCTCAGGAGTTCCTGGCCTCCATGATGGCCAAGGACCAATCCCAGATTATTTTAGGCCCTACTTGAGACAGTGGTCACACTCTGGATGTGATGTTCTTGTCTGAGTAATGGCAGCGTGACCTGGTGGGGGAACTTCAAAGTCCCCCTTATCATGGTCAGATCACACCTTGGTGTCCCTGAGATTCTCTTATGTCATCCCCCTCTGCAGGGAGGTTGGACCTATTCAAAGGGTCCACCCTTGTTGACTGATGGACCTGGATGGGTTTCAGAGGGAGCTGGGAGATGTCCTGTGGATATTGTTGCATGGTCCTGCCGAAGCTCTAGGTTATGTCCTAGAATCAAAGAGCAGCCAAGGCTTTAAACAAGATTGCACTCATGCGGCTTCTTTCTACCCATCACACTTGATACTCCCTCTGGTTCATGGAGGAGCCTGAACACTGCTGGTGGAAGACGAGGGAAGAATCCAACTGAACATGAGCTAGAGCTGCTATCAAGGCCTCCCTTATGGCGATAACGTAATTATTTTGTCCTTCAGCCATGTTTAGAGTTACCCAATCCCTTCTTGGAAGGGGGGATTTGTGAGGTCTTCTACAGGGCTGTGCAGAGGAATTTGTGGAACACCTAGCAGATAAAGTCTCAGTTGGAAGCCATGCATGAGGCAAATCCACTTGAGATGCCTAGGTAAGTGTCTTGTCCTATTATCTGGGAACAATTTGACCCTATTGCCCCTGATGAAGTGGACAGGGTCCTTGATGCTGTCAGTGCAATCAATTAGTTCTGTGTCCCTCCTGGTTGGTGATTAACAGGTAGGCCCATGCAGTGAAAAATGCGTCACTGCAAGAAGGGCTATTTCTGGGACCTTTTAAGGAGGCCCTGTTCCATTCCCTGCTAAAAAAAACATTGTTGGATTCCACCTGTCTGGACAATAATCATCCAGTCTCCCACCTACCCTTTTTAGAGAAGATAGTTGCATAGCAGATACAGAGGATCCTGGAGGAAGTGGATTATCTGGACCTGTTTCAGTCTGGGTTCAGGCACAGTTATGCGACAGAGACAGCAGTGGTCACACTTGTTCATGATCTCTGGCAAGAATGGGATGGGTAGTGCATCTATTTTGGCTCTCCTTGATCTCTAAGCATCTTTCGATACCATCAACCATAGTATCCTTTTGGATTGGTTGTGGGGACAGGGGCTGGGCAATGCAATTTTGCACTGGTTCGGCTCCTTTCTCCAAGGCTGGTCCCAATCAGTGTTAAGAAGGAGAGACAGATCCAGTTCTTGACTGCTACTTTGTGGTGTGCTGCAGGGCTCGGTACTTTCTCCTCAACTTTTTAATATCTACATGAAATCGCTGGATGAGATCATCCATCATCATTGGATGAGGTAGTCAGATTTACATCTCCATCCCAGGTGACCCAAGTGATGCTGTCTCATCACCATGACTTGGTGTTTAGAGGCTGTTTGGGTCTGGATGGGGGAGAACAGGCTTGGGTTGAACCCTGGCAAGATTGAGTGGCTTTGGGTGTCTGGGGATTCTGGATCTGCGACTTTAACATCTTTAAGTCTGGATGGGGTGGCACTTCCCCAATCAGACCCTATGAACAACCTGAGGGTTCTCCTGGACTTGTGACTCCTGCTCAAAGAGCAGGTAGAAGTCACTGCTAGGATTGCACAACTTCATGTTGTGTGTCAGTTGTGCTCTTTCCTGGATCAGGAGTCCTGATGCTCAGTCATTCATGCCTTCATTGGGTTATTGGAATGCGCTCTACATGGGGCTACAATGAAGAAGAAGAACATCCGGAGGCTACAGCTGATGCAGAATGCAGCTATGTGGATTTTATTCCGCGAGCTGCTAATTTGCTTCAGGGTGCAATTCAAGGTGTTGGTTTTGACCTTTAAAGCTCTTAATGGCAGAGGACCAGGATATCTGAGGAACTATCTCTCCCCACCAGAACCGGCAGAACAGAACTCCTTCAGATCCCATCAGCCAAGGAATTGTTGGCTGGCAGGGTTAAGAAGAAGAGCCTTTTCTGCTGCAGCTCCAGCTCTGCAGAACAACCTGCCCCCAGAGGTGAGGTCTGTGCCCACCCTTCTGGGGATTAAACATCTTGGAGGTGGCTAGTGGCTTAGCATTGTCCTCCTCCCCCAAATATGTCTTTTTTCTCCTTCCCTCTCTGTCCAGCTACTTTTATTTAATTTTAATGGTTTTGTTTTTATCTATTGTATTTTATGTTTTTACTGTGAGCCACCGAGAATCTTTTCTGAGTTGGGTGGCGTATAAATTTAATTAATAAATAAATCTTCTTCTCCAATGGATCACACTTAGGCTGATCTCTCATCTATGACCTGCCTCTCATGGGTGATCTTCCTGAGCATGTACAACCCCAACATGAGATGTGCAAGCCTCTTTCCCACTACAGGGTAATGATCCATGTATTGTATGCCATAGTGAGTCAGACCAAAAGCCTTTTCTATTCAACTTTCTGTTCCCATAATGACTAGCCAGATGCCCTCAAACAGAACATGAGTGCAATGGCACCATCTCCCACCTATTTGTTGACCATTTGTAATGAGTTGGAGAAGGAGATGTTAACTAGTAGTGTATGATTATTGATTTCTCTCTGTCTTACTGTAGATGACTATATAAGCATGCTTATGAATGATGCAGTATGATTGTGAAGGGGAAAAAACATCACCCATTGATTTTGGTGGCAGAATCCCATCATCTTCCATTCTGCATTTGAGGATGTAGAAACAGTAGCCAATCTCTACTATGCCAACTATATTGTTGGCTGGATCTGGAACTACACCTCTAACTCAGTCAGGCCAGGTGACCTGAAGAACCAGTAGGAAGCAGGAGGGTTCTCTATGAGATATGCTCCTATGTTCTTAATTTAAGCAATTTGTCATATCTTCTCTTGACCACGGTGCCTGACTTAGAGCTTGAATATTACTAAATTTTCTGCCTCAGCCTATTTAGTCTTTCATAAATTCAGCCCAAATGCAGCCCGGCTTAGGCCTTGAGCTAAGAATTACAAGTGGGAATGGCCATGGGCCACATTTTTTTCTTCACGCGTGTAGATATAAGCCAGTAATATACAGTACAACAGTTATCTAATGACTGGCTTACAAAAGCCTACTTTTTGGGTGATTCATGATGGCTGTGCAGATGCAAATGACAAGGGCTATATAAAATCCCTCCAGGTGGGAGAACAGATCTGTGGAGATAAAATTCTGTTCATCACTTCTCTTGGAAAGTTTTTTTTTTCCTAAAAAAGTTCAAAAATCCTTAACTATGCTTTGAAATTGCAAATAACTCCTGGTATTTTGGAATAATATGTAGCAAGGTGAACCAACAGAGTCTTACATACTCGCCCTTCTCAGAAATAAAATTGCAGGCCAATTGTGACACAAAACATAAATCATACCTGTGACAGATGAAGGCAGAGTGTTAGATTTTTTGAGCTGTTCTCTGCGTTCAAATCTTGATGTAGCCATCTCAATTTTTTTCTCTTCTTCCAGGGCAGTGGACTTTTGTAGAATGTTTGATCTGCTCATGTTATTGCTTTTATTATCTGCCTGGTTGTTTATGCTAGCCTAATACACAAAAGCAACGATATAAACATGTGCTGAATATTAAAATATTTACACTGAATATTTACTTATGTTGACTCAAAAATACAAAGCATGGACAAAGGACTAGTTAGAAGGTACTATTTGCAAATGCTTCCAGGCTTTCAGGTGCTACAACTTACATGACACTTATTTCAAAGACAGAGAACAATTGTGTGCAATGTTTGTGTGTGGGCATTTTCTTCTACCTACATAGAATCTTTATCAATATTTTCAATTGGTAAAGCTATCCAGCATCTTCTGGAGAGAGTGGCCATAATATTCAATTAATTATTATTATTAATAATAATTTTGTCTTGAATATCACTCAGCAGAAAATGCATTTGGTCCCATATTCAATTTGCTTGTTGATTAGTATTAATAATTCTAAGTAAATTGCAACTATCTTGCAGGCTCTGTATTGATTATGAACTGTCAACCCTTTCAGCTTGTCCAGACCAGGAAATAGACTCCACAAAATGACTAGAATTACATTTTCCTAGATAGGTTACAATAACAGAATCTTGCAAATCTTCCTGCATTCTCCCTTCTCTTCCTTTTATTACCCAGAGAATCAGGGGGAGCTAGTCTGAGTTTCTTCTAATATTTCCTCCTTCCCCAGGGCTCAGGCCATGCTTTGGATTTTTTATTTCCTTTACAGCTTCTGAATAAAGTGGTACCTCACAAGACGAGTAACTCGCAGGACGAACAAAAAAATTAAATCAGAAAATATTCCGCTAGACGAGCCGCAACTCACGAGAGGAGGAAACTTCGTGCCAAACCTTGCGCGGCATCAGTAAGCGCGCTCTGTATTTCCCATTCAGGCAACTCTGTGTGAGAGTTCTGCCAACTTTTATGTCGTGCTTTACTCCATTGTTGAAGGCAGCAACCCTGTGTGAGAGTTCTACTAATGCAGCAAGCATGTGCGCGTTCTGCCACCTCTCCTCTCGTGCAGTTTACTCCATTCCCATACTGGTGGCAGTGCGTGTGTGTGCATTCTGCCTACGTTCCTGATCGCAATGAGCACCACGCAATCAGCTCATGTGGGAAATCTCCCAACAGAGCTCTCCTCTCTCGCTG
>JANHZU010008155.1:37623-49301 GCA_032468055.1 Acrochordus granulatus
GACATAGTGGTTTTCCCTACTTTCTTTAATTTCAGCCTAAATTTGGCAATAAGAAGCTCATGATCTGATCCACAGTCGTTTACTCTGATACAATTTTATAGGATGTGGGAAAATCTTTTAACCTAATAAGCTTCAGCCAAGTGTTATTGTAATGTCATCTCCATGCTATACTGATTGGCTCTTATGAGATGGATGCTCATTTTGTGACAAAATATTAGTTGGAAAAGATAATTCAGAATATTCTGTAAAGTGAGTCTCAATTACTTTGCAGGCTAAATTAATACAGAGGATATAATCTGGTACCGCTGCCTCTACTTTCAAGTTCCTATGATTATAATCAGAATTAAAACCAGTTTTAATTAATTCAATTGCAGTTGTTTTCCCAAAATCATTCTAGAAAATAGTCTTATATCAGCAGTGCTGAAATTTTGGTTCTCAGAAGGAAAATGTCAATGCATTTTGCCACCAAGTGCTCACTTATTTAGATATTCTCTTTTTTTCTTTCCTTGCAAAAGATCTCTTTCTTTCTGTTAGAACCATAGATCTACTGGCTAAATAATTTGATCTAAGAGATTTCTATGTGTCAGCATTCATTGAAGAAGTTTATCACCAGAGTAACTTGACTTCTCATGAGAAGAATTTTGAATACTTAAAGCTGTAAAACAAATGTCTTCTTCATTTACCTCCTAAGAGGCATAGTCACTATTTTGCAAACACACATATTAATATTATCCTTTTTTCCCTTATATATTTGGAAAGGTAATGGATATGCTCCACAAGATGGGACCAGAAACTGTTGTAATCACCAGCTCAGACCTTCAGGCACCTTCAGGAAATGATTATCTGATTGCATTAGGAAGCCAAAGGAGAAGTATGTTTTATTTTTAATCAATAACTTTGTCTCTTATGAGAGCATTTATGAAACAGGTAGCATGATGCTAACCCAATTTTTCTCATTTCTTGTTATAACAATATAAAATTAATGCTTTTGTTTTCAGATATTACTCAAATGTATAAAGCACAAATTGCGGAAACATATAAGTTTTATTCCAAGAAATATTTAAACTCAATCCAGTTTAGTTTGAGTATAAGGACCTTGAATTAAATAGCATTTCTTTATTAGTAAGTGATTTTTTACTTGGTAGAACTTTTGTTGTTGCAATAATGTCTATAAAATAATCTTATTTACAACATAAAAGAAGACTACAGATCATGAGCTGATCATAACTCTGCCCTCTTCAGTAACAGTGGGAGTGCAGGTATATTCAAGAAAACCATTAGGCAATTAAAAAAATAATATTTTCTAATCTGGTAGGTTATCTTCTAAGAATGACTAAATTATTCCCATTGCAATTTGCATTTTTTTATACTGACTTGTTTTAAATGGACGAGATTCACCCTTCTGTTCTCTAGATCCCCTCCTTTTAAAATAGATGGTTATACTATATATCTTAAGTGTTTACTAGAGTTTATTCAAACTGTTCAGGTGCTGAATCACTGCATAAATGAATTTATGTGAATTAGATATACCACTTACATCATGAGGAAGCCCCATAGGATCTGGAATTCCAATTACACAGAATTCCACATCACAAGGAGATGTATGTACTATACACTCTGATGTCAGAGGGTGAAGAACACCAGTATGAATGAAACAACTATTTTGACATGTTGATTCATTGCAGCATGTTATCACAGTTCAAAAAGTGTAGAATCAACAGTAAAAAAAATTACAAAAATTTGCAAAGTTTCTTAAAAAGCAAGAAACTTGGACTTTTATTACAAGATGTTATTGGAGACATTTCATCTTCTGCCTGGAAGGCTTTCTCAATCCATGTAAAAAAGAAAAGGAATGGTAAGGAAATATGTGTGTTTCCTTTTGTTGAGAAAGCTTTCTTAAATTTCCTTACCATTCCTTTTCTTTTTTACATAGATTGAGAAAGCCTTATGGATAGAAGGTGAAATGTCTCCAATAACACCCTAAGTCCAGGTGCTTTTTAAGAAACTTTACAAAATTTTTGCAGTTTTTCTACAGATCATGACCTGGATTGAGAATTTTCACAAACATGTAGTCAATAGTAAAGTACAATAACAATTTCACTTCTAAACTTTTCATTCCAAGAGATTTCAAGTCTGCATTGAATGAGGAGACTATCAGGAAAGGCATATGTTGTGCTTAAAGACTGGGGAAGAAATCCTTAGTTCTGCAAAATACACTAGACCATTTCAGTTTGGTGAAAAAAAATTTTTTCCTGTACACTCATGGGATTGCATCATGCACATAATATTGTTCATAGATGTTCATCATCAGTGATTCTAAATTTGGATCCTGGATTTATGGCAATGTATGATAAGATGGTGCTAAAGATATACTGTTTCTATATAATTACATAACTCAGAAGAATATAACTAATAGCTAATAATGCCTTTTAATAGCTACAGCAGATGGCACTATAGTGACACAAAGGATCCGAATGGAATCTCCCAAAGTAGATGCTGTCTTTGTTGGAACAGGAGACCTATTTGCTGCCATGCTCTTGGCTTGGACTCACAAACATCCAGACAATCTTAAGGTATGGATAAATTTGTTCAGTTCTGCTGTATAGGTTAGAAAAAAATATTTGCTTTGAATAGGATTGATTACACAAAATAGGCTATGTATTACTTTTGTATGGATGACCATAAAAAATCTAATATAAAGAAACAGCCTTATTTGGAAATGATGCTAAACCCTTGTTTTAGCATAATGAGAATGATCCTGGACAAACATTGGACTGATGTTAAACCACAATCTGTAATTTCACCCACCAAACCAAAAAACATAGTAACATCTGGCAGGCTTAGCATGGTTTGTCAATCAGGCCAGCATTTCTGTTATAGGAAAATTATTTAAAGAATAAAGTACTTTGACTTGTATTTCTTATCCAATTTAAATAATTATTTGAACTGTCAGTCAGTATTCAATCTGGACAGAGTCAATGAAATGGTAATGCTATAAAACTTTTTTTTTCCTTTTACAATTGCAGATGGCCTGTGAAAAGACTGTATCAGCAATGCAACATGTTTTGCAAAGGACCATCAAAAGTGCAAAGGGTAGGTTAACTGCACGTTGATTCTGCATATATTATTAGAAATTTTACTAAGAAGGTATTAATTGCTGAATGAATAGGTTTGTGCTTTGCTCAGGTCCCCAGTTGAATTTTCTGTATCTCTAGTTGAAAGGATAAAGTGAACAGCTAAGAAAAGGAGATTAATGGGGAAACTACGCTGACTCAAAGTCTCTCTTCATATAACAGAGTAACTGCATATCTCAGACTCACAGATTTCACTGTTTGTATTAATGGTCCATAAAGTAAACCGTCATGTGCCAATCTTAAAACTGTAGTAGAATGACAGCAAAGTTTATTGATGTTGGGAGAGTTGTGGGTCTGGGAGGAGTGAGTTTTTGTTCTGCATTGTTTTATATTAATATTAAATTTCCATGGTATTCTTTGTTTGTTTTCTTTTAAGCCCAAGCTGGAGAAGGAAACAAACCTAATTCAGCCCAGCTGGAACTGAGGATGGTCCAATGCAAAAAGGATATAGAAAATCCAGAGATAATAATAACTGCTACTGTGTTATAAAGGTTGTGTATCTCCTAAAAATGCACAATGTATTGATGTCCTCATTTTCTTTCCTGTAAATTGTGATGTTTGCCTTAGATCTGTGACAGAAACCTGACTTCCATGAAATAGTGCCCAGCATAGATGAGATCCACTACCAAGCACATGTGCTGGCCTTGCTTGAATTAAGAAGAGAAAAAAAGTTAGGTGTGTATTTCAGCTCTCTCCCAGGTATGAAAATGGCTGTCAAATTAATTCAATCTCATTATAAAACCTGGATGTGAGCACACAAGGATTCTTGCCTTGCCAAAGATTTCAAGATTGCATTTTAGTAAACTAATTGACTGGACTATACAAACTGTGGTAAAATGTCATGTGCCAATTCAATAATTTACCATTTCCCTTAAATGAAGAGGTTTGATAGTCTGCTAGTACCTCAAACATTCTGGAGCATAAGAGAAGTTCAGGCAATGTAAGGGGACATGTGGGTGGTTCTTTAGGTACTGTACACAGGCCTAGGAGATATAACATGTTTGAACTGTTCCCATCTGTGAATAAATCCAAGATTCCATTGTCTAGAGGTGCTAATCCTTTACTATCAAACTATTAAAAATTCCATGTCATATTTTTGTTTATAAAGAAACGACAATGAGTATAATATAATGTGATTTTATCTCTGATAAATTAGTCTTGACTCAGTTTTATCAGCTTTTTTTTCCCTTAACCAGTACTTACTGTGAAATCTGAGTATCCTAGTTCATCTTCTGACAGCTAGGGCTGAAGTAAAAGACTGCATGTTACTTATTAAGACTAATTCACTGTTTATTGCTCAGTTGAAAATATTCCTGCTCTGTGATAGGAAAATTAAATTACAGCACCATCTAATAAATCATTTCCATCAGAGGTAGAATTTTAACACATTAAGCATTGCTGTTACACAGTTTTTATCCCTTTTAAAAACATGGAGGAATTTCTAGCACACTTTCTGGAAATGAATGGAGAGTACCTAGAACTAGTTCTGGAAGTTTAATGTCCATTAATACTGATTAACTAGTACAATTCTATCTTTATGAATTTAGAGTTATTAACATTTTACTTTAAATAATTAACAGTTATGCATTACAGCAAAATGTAAACATGCCTAAATACTTTGGAAATCAGGGCTGAGTCCCATATTCTTTTGCATGCAATAATCTCTTTCGATATACTGGTGTATTTATCTTTTCCAACTAATATTTTGTCACAAAACTGCCAATTGAGCAGTGCTGGGTTCCAGGGTTTAGTGATGGTGGCAGAAAGCAGTTTATGATGTTTTGCCAGCAGTTGTGACTGTGGCCACCTTGCTTCTGAAGATACCAGCCACAGTTGCCAACTAAGCATCAGGAATCCCGTTATCTAAACTACAGTCAATGAACTGTGAAACCCAACGCTGCTTTGAAGTTATTAAATTAGCTTTGATTCTCTTCATCTATTAATCTTAAGATCATGCATAATTGATTTCAAATTTTAACCTTCATTTCTCTGCCCTCATTGTTAATTTATCCATAAATAGTATGGAACAGAAAAAACAGGGTATCATAGCAATTCACAATCCTTCTTCATTACAGGTAACCAGGGTATTTTCATTATTTTTATTAAATATCTTTTTCTTGAGATCTCTTTGAAACTCAGATTCTTGCAAAAGTACTGTCATAAACATGTGCCACTCTTGAATCAACCTGTGAATTCCATTCTTAGAATCTTAAAGACTTACTTTCATTTATTAAAAATATATAAATGATCTAACTTTCATATATCTGAAGGGTATTTTTTTTCTTTCTCCAAAATGATCTTCAAGATCAAACAAGTTTTTCACTTGTCTATTTCAGGGCTAAAGCAATATAAGACATATTCTGTCTTATGGAATAGACTTTCATCAATATGAAGACATTAATATCTCAGATAAGCATGACAGCAACACGGGCAGACTGCAGAAAGAATTAAAATGTAAACAACACTAGCACATCATTGACTGCTTTCATAAGCTACTTTGGCCAAACATTGCTTATATGTCCTATCCCAGTCTTTCAGAATATAATTTTAGGATCTGTATTTAAAGCTAAAAGACATGTGAACCACTTCCTGGCAACAGCACTGTTTTTGAAGCCATATTTGTTTTTCTTGCTAAAAAATAACAGTATAAGCCCTTTTGGAACAGATAACATTTATTCATCCAGCTAACTAATCATAGCTTCAAGCATCCTATTGAATGAATCAACCTCACCTTGGTAGAATTCTGGTTTCAGATTTTATACAGAAAAGGTCGAAAGCACAAGAGATTCCGACAGTTTCTCCCAGGTCTCTGTAGCATCCAGATATGCCTTGAGTGGATAGTTGGTTTGCTACAGAAATAATACCTTTAAAAGCCATTAAAGCTTTATTTAAGAGTTTAGAACAACTGAACTCTTTTTTTTTCTTTGTCTCTTTTCCAGAATATTCATGTTGAGTAAGGATTTCTTTCACCCTACCCTTTTTGTCTGAGGAAATATGCAAACTTATTTGTATTAGATTTGAGAGAAATACATACCCTTTAAGATATAAATCAAAAAGCAAACTCTTTATCTAAAAAAGATTTCTTTTTCAAGTATGGAACAATTTTATACTTGACTGAATTTTGCAGCCATTTACTTTTTGTTACCATTTGCATAAATAACCATTAGCAGTTAAAATGTAGGTAGTGTGACAATTTACGATTTCATGAGATTCTTGCAACAGAGCCAAACAAAGCAGTTATGTTAGTAATTGCCATTCTAAGTAGTTTTAATATTTTCCAATATCAGTGTTCATTTCTTTACCTAGATCCAACACAGCATTTGAACTGGAGAAATGTCATTTTGAAAAAAAATTGAACACAGAGACTTACATCTGTTAAGCCTATCTGGTCATTCAAAAGAGTACAGTACACTTTAAGAATTAAACTTGCATTCTACTTATAGCATTACTAGCAGTTTGGGGAAGCTCGAAAATAGACAATCATCATCACTCTTGCCCTGTGTTCCTAGTTGGTGAATTAGTGCCATAATATCCCTAAATTGGTAGCAATTATATTTATGTTCTTCATGTGTTGCATAGAAAAGTTGATATTTAAAGCTGCAATAATTAAAAATCTGCTACAGTTGAAATGGTAATTCTCTAAGAGAGAATATGTCTTTTACAAAATTAGCTGCCTTTTTTCTTGTCGTAAGTTAAGTAACATGTATTAACTCAAATTGGGCATTTGGAATTTGTTGGGAATTATTAGATAAATGGGAATAATTTATTTTTAAATAATTTTTTTATTTAATGTAGAATTTTAATTGTGTCAAACCTTCTCAAATGCCTTCTCTTGTAGAATAATCACCAAGCCAGTACCTCAATCAGGCATCCAGCTATTCTGGAGAAAAGCAAAATATTCTTTTGGAGGAAAGAAAAGATCCTTTCAAAATCAACCTTCATCTTCATTTTATAATAAATTTTAAATATTACTTTAAAATGATGTATTTTAATACTAGGTATTCTTTATTTTTGTTTTAATTCTATGCTGGCTAATTTTAATCATTCTGATTTTGAGAAAAACCTAGATTGTTGCTCCTGCTGCAGACAGTGATTCTTATGTTTGAGATTCAGCAGGAAAGTCACTAAAGAAAACATAAAAGTTCAGTCTGTTATCATAAATGATTAGTAATTGTTAAGATTTTAATTGCTTTACTTTACTCTTCATATATATATATATATATATATATATATATGAGAAGAGTATATATATTATATATTATACATTTACATATATTTATATGTAAATATAATATATATATATATGAGAAGAGTATATAAATATATATTATACATTTACATATATTTACATATACATTCCATGTATTTCTTATAAATATATCATACATCTTTTTCATATATTGCATAGAATACTGATTCAGTTCTCCTGTATCTCTTTTCTTTTAGACAACTATTTCCAAGCACTTACAGCCCCATCCATGGCATTTTTATTCTCAACTGAGTTAAATTTATATGCACTGTAGAGAGGATTGTTCCCCAACTATATTTGTTGGGCATCAGTATTGTCCCCATATATCTGCTTTTACCTGGAAAGAGGTATAAAAGAGATGATGGGAGTATCCAATCATCATTCTGCCCCTTTTTTCCCCAAAGAGCAGTGAAATGGATCAGAAGAGAAACAAGGATTCACTGTACTAGCATGCTTAGATTTTAAAATAGCTTCAGGAACTGACAAGCAAAAGTAGGAAAATGGTTGTGTTTAGCTATCTTCTTGAAGATATTTTTTCTTTAAAATATACCAAGTGAGGAACATTTGCACATAAACTTTATCTACTACATTTGCACATAATCTTTTACTAGCTCATCAGAAGGACCAAAATTCATGTAAAATAAGTATCTTTCAGGCTTAAATTAACTTTAATGTATTCAATTCTTTCTGATAACTATTAACACATTGACATTTAGGAAATAAGTAGAAAAACACTTGGAAAAACATATTATTTGCTTTTAAACATGCTTTCATGAAGCATATGCAAATATTAAAACTGCTTTCTTTTGATATTTATTTACCAATCTATAATCAAAATGCAACAAATCTAATCAGTGCAATATTTTACAAAGAATTTAGAGGACCAAGATTTCTAGCTAAAGTACTGCCTTGTTGAGTACCCTTATCTATATCTTGACTGGATTATGTTAGTTATTGTCTGTCTGGTACTGTGATCATATTTGTTTCTTGATTTTCTACATGCTTGAGTGGATGAGAGAGGCCACAAGGGTGCGGTCCTAATCAAAGCTGTAGCCACCCTTTGATTCCAGGCCAAGGCCAGGGCTTCAGAAGAATATTGCAGCAGAGCTCCAGGATATTCCTCAGTTCCTTTAGGAACCTGCCAGGGTCCATCAGCCATTAAGGCAGACCATTCAAGTTGGTCCAAACTCCCTGTGGTCCCCCATATAGTAACATACCCCTCCAGCTAATGTTGCCATTACTCTGACACAAAATCATGTCTGACATGTGACCACTGTCCCTTGTTGGGCCATAAATAATTGGGATGGCCATCATGGTGGCCATGACAATCTAAAGATTGTAACAAAATATTTTTGTTCAATAATATTATGCATAACGATGGTTAGATTTTCTTTTTGTTTTGAGCTATGTCAAACTTAAAACCAGATCAGTTTAATAGCATTGTTGAATCAGGTAGCCTTTTTTTCATTATTTGATGTGAACATTTGGATGGTGATTGAGAATCATAATCACCATGTGAAATGTTTAAAAAGAATTAACTGTCAGATAACTATAAATGTGTACAAAGGCCCCAAAACTACCCTAAAGAATGAGCATTTTAGATTTTCATTCTAAAGTGGCATCATTATCTATATCCTTTAAGTTATATGGAGCAGAGCTATACAAAGCTTTGGATAGTATTTTCAAAAATTTTATTTGGAACTTTAGGAGTACAAATGTAGTACCTGCCTGCAGTGCATTAAATCAGCCATTTTCTTTCACAAGTCTGAGCAACCGATTTAAAGTACTGCATGCAAGTCCTGCATTTGCACTCCAAGGTACTTTTTGGAAATCAGTTCCAAAGGACTATGCAGCCATTGTAAAGGGATTTTTTTGTCCATAAACGGCAAGTACAATGGGCAATGAGCATTTCACTACATATTCTGCACATGTATCAAGTTTGATATGTTTACAAATTAATGAAGTGACATTCAAAGTGACACAAATCTGAAAGTGGATTTTGTAAATTGCCAGATGAGTTAAGCAATTTTTCCCCTGCTGCTTATTATTGTTGATTTGGTGGTTTTAATCCCAGCAATAGTGCATGGCTCTTAAGTTATGATTGGATAAGTGCTTACTATTACATTCAACTACCTTTGCACTCTCATATTCAGTACCAAGATAGTTGGGAGTAAGTATAAAGAGACTGATTGTATTAATGATCCGTTATTCTGTACTACGAGCTGCTTAAAGAAAAATCTGCATTTACAAGAGCTGGAAACTTCTAATGGGAAAAAATACTAGAGCCAGCAATAGCAACGAATTAATAGACCCCTTCATTTCATTTTTTTCCCAAGAGGTCTTGCTCTTAAACTTGAAATGCTGTGGACCATGTCTCTTTGTGATGTAAACTGTGGCCTAATATTTCTCCTCTCCAAAGGAACAATAGTTAGAGATCATCTCTTACAAACTTAAATCCTAATATTAATCACAAGGCAACATGACTTGGGTGCTAATTGAACAAGGCTGCAATCCAAGAACCTTTTACTATTTCATTCAAAAATAATACACTTTGTTGATGTTGAATAGTAAACAGATCAGCTTCATGGGGAATGGCATCAGAATTCCAGTTTAATTAGTTCCTCCTTTAGTGTTGCAAATGCATTTGTGCCTTCTCAGATTTTTAAGAAGGGTAAAATTTATTTCCTTAAAACCTAAAAAAAGAAAGGTGTTTATAGTAGAACTGGCAAAATATAAAAAGCAAATATAAAAGGAAATAAACAAATTGCCCTCTTGCTTCCATTAGATTAAAGAGAGGCTGTGGAGAAGGGTGTGATATTTTGGCTTTTTAAACATTTCTGATCCTCTAACTGCATACTGTTTTCCAAAATTCTAGTCTTAGTCTGGATGATTCCATCCAAAGACAATTGGTACCTGCATAATTGGTACCTAGTACTCCAAGTTTGCCTACCTTTTTGAGCAAAATGTATTCTTGAACTTAAGACTTGTATTAAAAATCATGGTTTAGGTGGGTGCATTTAAAGAACACAAAATAGAGGAAGCACATAAAAGAAACTGCTAAATTGTGCCATATGTTAATACATGGAAATTATCTGTATCCTTGACAATACTGCCTTTCATTGCATTGCTACTTAGAATAATAGTTGTGTCTAGAAGAATGTGGCATGGGTACTCTGTGTGTGTCTTGAAGTTCTATGTACATGAAATTAACGTAGAAATTGAAGGCTTAACAGTGCAGGCCTTCAGCAAGGGAAATAAAATTATATATTTTTATAGACAGTTGTACAATTTTAGGTCTCAGCTACAGTACATCACATCAGCTTCTTCCAAGAATGTAAAGCTGCAAGACTGAATAGAAGAGCGTGGCTGTGGAAACGAGAAAGAGAATTCAATCAATCTCAACAGCCCTAGATGGATATAATTAATAAAGATGCCTTTGAAATATATTTTTAGCTCTAAAATATTAAATGGAGAATATTTGCGAGCAAACTTTCTATGTCTATGACATTTGTGTAGTGCTTTGTATTGAAAAAATCAAATGGTTCTATGTTTATACTTCTTATTAATTGTTCTTCAGTTGTAGGAACCATAAGTAGACAACTTGTTTTTACCCCAGAAAAAAGGATCTGTGTGATGTGCAGTTGTGTATAACTTGTTAGTGCCACTGTCCCTTTGAAAAATGTAATTTGTATATTTTCTGATTTGGCACATGTGACTTTTATTCGTTTTGTAGTAAAGTTTACATGCTAAAATATGTAATAAGTAGGAATATAATAATAAAGTCAATGAACAATCAAAGTGAACATCAAGGTTTAATTTCTGTTGAACAAAAAGCTGTATTAAATCTATGAATGTATTTTTTTTAAATGGATTCTCCTAAATCTTGTGCTTCATTAAAATGAAGTATAGTAGCTGGATTAGTGATGTTACAATTCTCTGGACAATCCCTTGTGAGTTTGTTCAAATTTATGAAGGAGGTATTTCTTTCCAAGAAAAAAAAATGGAGCATATAAGGGGAAAATTGTCTTCTGGGAGAATATATCCTTTTGTTGTTCAGTCGTGCAGTCGTGTCTGACTCTTTGTGACCCCATGGACTACATTACGCCAGGCCCCCCTGTCTTGCACCGCCTCCTGGAGTCTTCCCAAGCTCACACCCGTCACACTGACAATGCTATCTATCCATCTCATCCTCTGCCGTCCCCTTCTCTTCCCTTCAACCCTTCCCAGCATCACAGTCTTTTCTAATGAGTCCTCCCTGCGCATTATGTGGCCAAAGTACTTGAGCTTCAGCTTCA
>JANHZU010008155.1:97061-109970 GCA_032468055.1 Acrochordus granulatus
CAGTGTGATGGGTGTGAGCTTGGGAAGACTCCGGGAGGCAGTGCAAGACAGGGGGGCCTGGCGTAATGTAATCCATGGGGTCGCGAAGAGTCGGACACGACTGCGCGACTGAACAACAAAGAGATCTGTTGCTGCTTTTTGATCTGAGCCTACATGATCCTGTTTAATTAACTCAGAATATACTTGTCCCTTGGTCCTATCCCTACAATTATATGTTCAGAACACAAGACACATTCTACCAGCCTATTTTCATCAAGCGACTGGGAAATACCTTTTATTGACATGATTATGAAGCAGTGGCAGTGTGTTTAACAGTAAATCTGCTTAGACCACATATGGTCATAAATAATTATTATAACAATAGTAGGAAATCTGTGGCCCACCAGGTTGCTGAATTCCAACTCCCAACATTCCTCGCTGTTGGCCAAGTTGGTTAGAGCTGTGAGAATTCTATTCAGTGGCTTCTGAAGGACCATTGGTCCCCTACCTCATGGCTTATTCTGACAGGAACAACCTTTCGTGTTGGTGCTTTAAGACAATGCTTTTATTGAGAAATTATCTTCCTTTATTCAAAAAACTTTACATGGAGGTCAACACCATTATAATTTTATTGTGTTATTTTTATTACTGCTTTTATCTGAGAAACTTTGTTAAGGAACTAATAGAATAACTGCGTAAAAACTTTTGAATAATGTGACTAGAAGTCTTCTAATTGAAAATTATCCTGTATTTTCAAGGTCCTCAGTAAAAAATATTGAAATCTAGCAATCTTGTTGGCTCAGAAAATCATTAGCATAGTAGCTATTAATACTGTATTTTCTAACCTGAATGGGAAATCAAAATATTTTTTCTCTGTATCAAGATGTAGGTTTATCTTGGCCAAAACCAATTTAGATGTTATTAATTGCAGTAAATTATACTGCAAACCAGAAAGGTGGAAAAATACCACTTTCCATTACAGGTAGTCCCAGGACAATTGGGACCAGAATTTCTGTTATAAGTTGTTGCGGTCATAAGTTGACCGGATTTTACAACAGTTTTTATGGTGATTATTAAGCAAATCTAACTTCCCCAATGGGGATTTTCTTTTTGCTGGAAATCAGCAAAAAATGTTTCAAATCATGATCACATGACCACAGGACACTGCGTCCTGTTGTAAATTCGAGTTGGTAGCCAAACGCCCAGATTGCGATCATTTGCCCATGAGAGTATGTGATAGTCATAAGTGTGACTACAGGTTGTAAATCACTTTTTCCAAGGCTGTTGTAACTTTGAACCTTCATAAAACAAATGATCATAGGTATATCTTGATTATTTTTTCATTTCTATATTTTCATATCTTTTGCAAAGTCACCTTGGACTATAGAGCATATTAGGAATCTATAGTCTATTTTAAGAGTAAAGTCATGGTACATTCAGCCCGTTAAATCAGCCCCCCAAACAGATTTTTAAGCAAGACTGTCATTAATTCAAAAATACCATGTCAATAGTTTTTCTATGCAGTTTTCAAAAATCTAATTTATTTGTTTACAAGTTAAAATGAAGAGCTGTTCTTACATTGCTGATACATTTGAAAATGTTTGAGAATATATTCAAGGGCAACAACTAAAAGAAAATATATGATTATTTATACCAGCTTTCCACCTATCTGATTTGCAAGTCCTTTAAATTTGATCTATTTCCAAGACTGGTACAAGTCAGTAATACCAGCTCATAGGGACAGGGGCCATCTTCTGATATTTTGCATTTACCATGTCAGTGAAAATAACATGCAAATTGCACTAATCTGCAGTTCATGAGATATTTCTAACCATAGCCTTTGACACTGAACAAGAGGATCACATCTGCATTAAAGGATTATGATAAAGGACTATATTACATAAAATACACAAGAGTTGAGCCTGTGGTAATACAAAAAATATACTTAAAAAAACTACTGGAGAGCTATAGTGCTACAGGAGACTGAAGCAATATGTTAACAGCTGCACAATGTTCTTGTTTATTTTTTTAACTTTCATACTTTTTACTAGCATTATATTCCAGAGAACATGCTGATACTATGTGTTCTTTAAGTTGTCTCACCAGCATCATATTTGTTTGTCGCTACAACAAGTCAGAAATGGAACTGTAGCCTTCTTGAAGCATTGCGAGGGGACTGTTTGTGTTGAATGGGAAGGTCTGAAGTGCACATCTGAACTCATAGTTTTTTCATCAGACCTTTCCTACTCAGAAGAGATTGATATGAGAGAGGACATATGGCTTAGCTGTTTTTGCAGCCACATTTGTTGCTTCAACACAATTCTAGATTAAAGGTAAAGGGGACCCTGCCAGTCGTGACCGACTCTCAGGTGCGGTGCTCATCCTCGTTTCGAAGCCAAAGAGCCGGTGTTTGTCCTGGGACAGCTTGTGATCATGTGGCCGGCATGACTGGACGCCTAAGGCGCATGGACACTGTTACCATCCCGCCGGAAGGGGTGGTACCTACCCATCTCCTCGCACTCGCGCACTTTCGAACCGCTAGGTGGGCGGGAGCTGGAGCAGAACATCAGGCATTCGCCCTGCTGCGCGGCAACGCTGGGTCACTATCCCAGGCCGCCGACCTTCCAGCCGGCAAACCGAGCTCTTAACCACTTGCTCCACCATGCCCTATATTCATAATTATATTATTGCTCACATTTTTTTCCTGTCAAATTCTCCACAGGCTAGGTAAAGTGTTCTTCTTAGTCTTAATGCTGGGAAATCAAACATTTTGAATCATTCAGTAGAAACACAATATCATCACAATTGGTTGTTTTATTATATACATTCCAAATGTTAATACATATCTGACACATAAGCCAGTGCATATTAATAACATTTTTATATTTTAACTCCTTTTTTCTATTAGCCAAAGGTTGGTATTATGGAATCATCGTTAACTAGTCAGAACTATAATTGCATTAATTTTGGATGTGTAAAATACACAGTAATTTTGCAAAAGTGTATAACTTTATCAAGGCTAACTGCCTCTTTTTTCCTAAATATAAAACAATGGACATAAGTCCCACTAAAATTAATAGTCTGTGGGATTGCCTTGGGGGTTCTCTCCTAAGTAAAGGGTTGAGAATTTTGAGGTAACACATCCTGTTTTTGCTTATTTTGTAGATTTGATTCAGCTTCAGAAACATAATTTTAACATTTCATATGGACTGCAATTAGAATTCATCTTCTTTTCGGCATGAAAAGAATGATTATTGGTACATCTAAATCAGCATCAGCGCAGCATTCAGTCTAATCTCTGTTTTGGGACCATCATTAAACAGCACATCTCATGGTTGAATCAATGTGGGCAAATTGCTGCACTTTCTTGGTTCTTCATTTTGTGAGTGTTATAACATATTGCTTGGTGAAACATTCTGGAATTCTCAAAGCTTACACATTTCCATGTTAGCATGATTGTCATACTAGGAATTTTGATATTTTTCCTTGTAGTTCAAGAATGATTTTTATTACTATTAAGTGGTGCCTGCCACAGATTCTGGAACATCTTTTCATAACTCTTCTTGCAGACTGGCAAGATCTTCCTTTATTAAGAATTGAAACTGGGCTTTTTGCATCAGAAGTATTGTATGTGTTTTTATGATTGAACACGTATTCAAAAAGAGCACTGAAATAAATCTCTTTTTTCTTCTTATCTTCTAAATCATGTTGCCTTAGAAAATTTAGAAGAAAGAGCGAGATTGAGCAGAGCAACTCTTCCCTTTAAGCCTACAGGAAGTAAGAGTTTGTGAAGATGACAAAAGTCATAGTCAGTGTTCATGTCAGTATCAGAGAGCCATCATCTGCCTCACCCCCAGTCGTGCAAGGTCAAGCTGCAACCATGCAAAGTCAGAAAGTTCAGTGTTTCTCTGAATCACTTTAGTATCTCTCTCATTAGTCTGATACTACAAGTAAGTATTTTGAAGCTTTATTTGTGTGCATGCATATACATAAATACAATCACTGAGATAGTTATATGGACTGTATCCATATAGATGCACTTATTCAACAAACTCGTAATGTTTGACTCGCTATTAAAAACATCTGAAAGTTATTTCTCCTGTTTTTCATTCCAAAGCCTGATTTTGTTAGTATTGTACACCTTTCTTTTATGAATCCATTTTAAAGTAATAATTGTTCATGTTTATACTGTACTCATAAATGCAAACATTTGTAATATAAAAGTATAATATTAATAAAAACTAAATGTGCAGATTTTTTAACACTAGTTAATTCTAGCATGACTACATTATTAAACTGCATTTTATACTTTTTATTTTATGTTCACTCCCTCCATTTTTTATCTTATCCTTTGCTGTCCCTCCCCATTGTGTAAAGCAAGATTGTGTGAAGGTTTGTGTAGCAATTTCCCTTAAGACAATTACTGGATTAAGTCAGTGACTCAATGTATCATGCTGACCATAATGTTTATTGCAAGGTCCTTATGGTTTTCTTTTCTTTACTGTGGTTATTTAAATTTTATTTAAACATTTGGATTGTTTAACAATGATGCTGTTGAGAAAAGAAATGGTGCTGGGAGAACAGACAGTTGCTGAGAGGGCAGTTTTAGTAGCCGCAGTATTTTCAGATTTGCTACTCCGTGTTTTTGTCATCATAATCCTTCTTTCATGTCAAGGAAGATTTATTCTTCAAGCAAGGGTTGCTGTCTTCCTGGATTTCTTGTTGTTTTTTTCGTGCCATTAGCTGGAAAACCAAAATAAATTTAAAACATGCTGACAAACCAATCAGGAATATATTTGTTAATTGGTGTTTGTTCAGTGCTGATTTTTCTGGCTCTTACCTATTACCTATATTGGTAAGTACTGTAGCATCTTGCTGAGTAATTGCTTAAGAAGACCGGGGTCACATGGGTTTTTGAACACTTACTTTTAAGTGATATGATTTAGAATAGTAGCTAGTAATTTTATATGGATTTTCTTTTTTCATGCTGGCACCCATTAGAGACATCTTGTGGATGAAATAGAAGGAATGGATTTGTAGCCTTAATTCTGTATCAGCTGGGATAAGTATTTTTAGTTGTGAATATAGAACAATATCTATCCAAGAAATTGTAAAATGTTTTAGAGATGCGTGGAATTCTGACTTGTTTGTCAAGCTTTTCTTTTTTTGTTGAAGGTTCTTTGTAGTACCCTTTGAAATGGTACAATTTATGTAAAGCATAGGGGATAGGAATACACAATAAATCCAGATAGTTCATTCTTTGGATGTATGATGGTGGGTAGTGATTACTATTGTGGAAGTTGGAACTCAGTGACTAGTGACTACTATTGTGCTCAGCGACTAGAGATTACTAGGTGACTAGTGATTACTATTGTGGAAGTTGGAACTCAGGTGCTTCTTATAGTACTTATGGTAGCTTATCCTATAAACTGTACACTATAGAATATAGGAAGTACCCGAGTTCCAACTTCCACAATTCCTCTTGTCTAATTTTTTCCCATTCTGTCATTAATCCTCTGTATAATGATATTTTTGAGAACTGCAAATATTAAATGGGTATCTTTGCCTTTCTGTGTAGCAGCTATAATGAATCAAGGAGTGATTTTCAAAGGAAATGTTAGGCAATCTTATTTATAGAACCCCTGCAATTATTGAAGTTGGTGAGGTAGAAGCCAGTGCTGTTCAGACCAGAGACAGCAGTTGAATAAACAGTGAGCAGGTAGATTCCACTCTCAGAACTAGGAAGAGGACAGGTAAGAGTCTGTTAGCTGAAAAGGGTAGGAGGAAAATCTTACAGTTTTCATTCTGGATGATATGTATATAAACCTATATGGATATAAATCTGTGTTTTCCTACTTTGCATTAGGTTGATCTTCGGGGTATAACTGACTTCTTTTTTGTCTAAAATAAAACAACAGCATATCTAGCAGCACGGGAATCCTTAAAGTTTAGTTGAATGTGGAATTAAGTTTCTGGAAGAATAGACATTTAAATGTGCACCAATTGTGAAGTGTCCAAATTGTGATTGTGGGGCATACTGCAACCATAATCATAAATTCAAGGCCCAATCATAAAACTTCTTTTCCAGGGCCATCATACATTTGAATATTCACTAAACAGGGCAATTGTTAACCAAGGAGTTCCTATAGCAACTTTAGTCTCTGATATACATGTCTACAAAAGCAGTTATATTCTAGGCATTTTAAACAGGCATTATATTCTACTTTTTACTCTTTTGTTTAATTTTATTTTATTTTTCAAGTGATACTTATGATTTTTATATTTTTGTAAGCTGTCAGAAAATTCAGACTGAAGATAGATATAAATGTTTAGAATAAAACTTAAATACATTTTAGAGAATGGAATGGCCGTCCCCGTTTGTCTGACAGATGTGTTGGATTTTAATTTTTGTACATATCCTGTAGGCAGTTGCACAAGCTGCATTGGCTCCATGTTTTCTTCTGGATGCAATTCAAGGTGCTGGCTATCACCTTTAGAGCCCTACATGGCATAGGGGTTGGTTAGTTGTGGGACTGCCACTCCCAGAGGATGCCTGCCCATTCCACCAGATTGGATAGCATAGGCACTCTCCACGTCCCTTCCCTTAAATGTGGTCATCTTGCTGAACCTAGGAAGTGTACCTTTTCTATGGTGGCCCCTGCCCTCCATTGAAATGTGGAAGCACTTGGCTTTTTACCTTCCAGAAAGCTGCAAAGAACTGGCTTTCCCCCCAGTTGTTGGGATACAGTGAAGCAGGAGTTTGAAGACAGTGTTGTGGATTACATCAGTTTTGTGGATGTTTGGATGTGGCTCCATACAAGTATTTTAAATCAGTCAATAAAATGAGTGAAGGAATATGTGGAATGTCTGAGACCCAGGCTGCAGTATTTTGGGGGATCTATGAATATGGTAACAATATTTTCCATGACACTAAACCATATTTAAATATTTGTTTCTTTTTAATTTAGGATGATGAATCATGATTTATTTAGAGCAATCAGTGAAACGTATTTTCTGTATCATAGCCGAATCTGTTGACAGCCATATATACTGTGGATGAGTATGTGTGTGTATACACAAACACATACAATATAGCCATGATTTTCCCCCTTTTCCTGTCTTTAAATTTTGCTACGTGCTGCAATATATTGTTAATACTTTTCCTGGCAATCTTAATTCTGGCTTGTGATTCATCCAGCTGAGCATTTATGTGTTCTGCATATAAGTTAAACAAATCTACTGACAATATACAGTGGTGCCTCACAAGATGACACTAATCCATTCCGGAAGAACGCTATTAGCATGAAATGCTCTTAAAGCGAAATGAGGTTTCCCATTGAAAACAATAGAAAATCGGACGATCCATTCCACGCCCCAAAAAATATTCACCAAAAAAATCATTTTCAATGGAATTTGATGCAGAAATGATTGTCCCTAACATCTGCAACAAGTAACCATGATTAACACATGATATAAAGCAGAAATGCAACAAACTAACCAGCACTTACGGATCTGCTTTGAGGCAAGTTCTGGCCTCGGCTGCTGTTGGCTGGCTCGGAGGATCCGCTGTCGTCACTTTAAAAGGGCTTTTTACCTCAGCTTTTCTGGATGTTGTGGGTGGTTTGGAAATGTTTCTTGTCTCAGAGAAGTGACAAGGGGGAATTTCTGCTTTATTTGGAGCAAGGATAAGGACAATTTCTGCTTTATTGTATGTGTGTGTGCACGGACACATGCTTTGAGAATATCCCGGAGAGGAGTGGGGAGGGAACTTCCTGGAGATTGAATCGGGAGTCTGAAGTCTCAGGAGTTCTATCTCTTGAATGCCTTTCACTTAATTTATGCTGTTTACGTAGCGAGAGAGGAGAGCTCCGTTGTGAGATTTCTCACATGAGCTCATCGCGTGGTGCTCAATGTGATCAGGAACATTGACCTGTCGCCATGCGGCAGCGTAGGCAAAATGCATGCATATGTGCTGCTGCCCGTATGGGAATGGAGTAAACTGTGCGTGGTAGAGTTGGCAGAGCGCACGCGCGCTTTCTGCATCAGCAGAACTCTCACACGGGTTTACTGTCTGTGCAACAATGGAGTAAAGTACACGGTACAGTCAGCAGAATGCGCGCGTGGAGCTGCTGCCTGAACGAGAAATACAAAGCGCACTGACTGATGATGTGCAAGTTATCGCGCAAAGTTTGCTTGTGTAAGTCGCGGCTCGTCTAGCGGAATAAATTTGATTAAATTTTTTGCTTGTCCTACGAGTTTCACGTCTTGTGAGTTACCACTGTATAGCCTTGTCATACTCCTTTCCCAACTTTGTTCCATATCCGGTTCTGTTATTTCTTGACAAGGATGCAAGTTTCTCAGGAGACAGGTAAGGTGGTCTGGTACTCCCATCTCTTTCAGAGTTTGTTGTGATCCATATAATCAAAGGCTTTAGTGTAGTCAGTTAATAAGAAATAGATGTCCCTTGCTTTCTCCACGATCCAGTGAATGTTAGCAATTTGATCTCTAGTTCCTCTGCATCTTCAAAATTCAGCTTGTGCATCTGTAGTTCTCAGTTCATACACTGCTGAAGCCTAGCTTGTATTTTGAGCATGACCTTGCTAGCATGTGAAATGAGTGCAATTATACAGGAGTTTGAACATTCTTTAGTATTACCCTTCTTTGAGATTGGAACGTAAACTGACCTTTTCCAATCCTGTGGCCACTGTTGAGTTTTCCAAATTTACTAGCATATTGAGTTCAACACTTTAACAGCATCACCTTTTAGGATTTTAAATAGTGCAGCTGGAATATCGTCACTTCCACTAGCTTTGTTATTAGAAACGCTTCCTAAGGCCCACATGCCTTCACGCTCCAGGATATCTGGCTCTCAGTCAGCAACCACACCATTGTGGTTATCAGGGACATTTAGATCTATGTTGTATAGGTCTTTTGTGTATTCTTGCCATCTCTTTTTAATCTTTTCTGCTTCTATTAGTCCCTAACATTTTTGTCCTTTATTATGCCATTTTTGCATGAGATGTTCCCTTGATATCTCCAATTTTCTTGAAGAGACCTCTAGTCTTTCCCAGTCTAATGTTTTCCTATATTTCTTTGCACTGCTCATTTAAGAAGGCCTTCTTATCTCTCCTTGCTATTCTCTGGAAATCTATATTCACCTGGGTATATCTGTCCCTTTCTCTCTTGCCTTTTGCTTTCCTTCTTTCCTCAGTTATTTGTCAAGCCTCATCAGACAGCCATTTTGCTTTGTTGCATTTTTTTTGGTGGATGGTTTTAGGAGCTACTTCTTGTACAATGTTAAGCACCTCCATCCATAGTTCTTCATGCACTCTGTCTACCAGCTCCAATCCCTTAAATCTATTTTTCACCTCCATTGTATATTCATAAGGGATATCACTGAGGTCATATCTGAATGCCATAGTGGTTTTCCTTACTTTCTTCAATTTAAGCCTAAATTTTGTAGTAAGAAGCTCGTGATCTGAGCCACAATCAGCCCCAGGTCTTGTTTTTACTGACTGTATAGAGTTTCTCCATCTTTGGCTACAAAGAATATAATCAATCTGATTTCAGTGTTGACCATCTGGTGATGTCCATGTGTAGAGTCGCCTCTTGGGTTTTTGGAAATGCATATTTGTTATGATCAGCTTGTTCTCTTGACAAAATTCCATTAATCTCTGCCCTGTTTCATTTTGTACTCCAAGGCCAAATTTGCCTGTAATTTCTGTCAACTTTTGGCTTCCTACTTTAGCATTCCAATCCCCCATGATGAAAAGGGCATATTTTTTTGGTGTGAGCTCTATAAGGTATTGCAGGCCTTCATAGAACTGGTCAACTTCAGCCTCTTCAGCTTCAATGGTTGGGGCATAGACTTGGGAAAAGGAATATTTCACAAAATACAGATCAGTCAGTTTGATATTACTGTATGTATCTGGATAATTTCTAAGCAAATCACAGAGACTGATTTTTGAAATCAATGTAATATTATCAGTATGAATTTGTTGAGAACAAATTTTCCCAGACTTATTTCATTTCTTGATTGTGTAAGTTACTTTATATACTGTGGAATAAACTTTGACTTCAAAAAAAAATTAGCTTTTACCCATGGCATGCTGATTAGCAAGCTAGGTAACTGAGGGCTGGATAGCATGGCAAGTTAGTGTAGCTCAAAACCATACTCCATAAATATCCAATACTTATTCCTAATCAGGCTGAAACAAAGTATTAAATGTGGTGCCATAAGTAAAGGTCGTATGTTTTCTATTCTTCAATATTTTCATCATTTGCATATATACTAACTGCATGGAATAGCCACAATTGTAGAAGGTAAGAATACTTATATAATGTTAATAGGGTAGAGAAATTAGCTGAAATGTAATAGAGAAAAATATAACAGAAAGCAAAATCAAATTTGCCAAAGGTGTGGGGGATATCTGCCTTAATAACAGTACTTCAAAAAAAGACCTTGGGATAGCAACCGAATACAAACAGATACTGTGATTTTAGGCTAAATTAATAGAAATGTAGTTTCCTAATAATGGGATCTAATGGTTTCATCCCATTCTATTCTGCTTTACACTTCAAGTAATGTCTCCAGTTCTAGGAATCACACTTGAAGGAGGATTCAAGTTACTGGATCAGTTTCAGAGATGGGCAACAAAGGTGACCAGGAACCTGGAACTTAAGTGATATGAAAAAGATTTTAGAAATTTTAGCCCTGAGAAAAGAGAATGGGAAGGATTTTATACCATTTTTCAAACAACTAAGATGTCACATAAAAGATAGTTGTCTCTTCTGTTTAGTTCCTAATGGATAATGGAATAATGGCTACTGGATATAAGTCACAGGAAGAGAGATTTTGACTGAATGTAGGAAAACTTATTCTAATTGAAGAGCAGTTCAATAATAGAACTGATTATCTGGAAGAAGACTGACTACTTTTCACTGATGGTGTTCAAGTGGAGGCTAGGCAGTCATATATTTGGATGCTTTAATTTGGAATTTTGCATTGACCAAAAACTGGATTCAATGGCCAAAATGACTCTTTCCATTAATTCACTGTATGAATGCATTCCCATTATAATAACATTTTATACAGCTGTATAGGCTTCAAAGATTAAATTAGAGGTGTGGTGGCGCAAGCAGTTAAGAATTCGGCTTGCTGGCTGGAAGGTCGGCAGCCCGAGTTCAAGACCCGGTGTTGCCGTGCATCAGGGCGAGCTCCTGCTGTTCTGCCTCAGCTCACCTAGAGGATCGAAAGCATGCAAACACAAGTAGATAGATAGGTACTTCCCCTTCTGGTGGGAAAAGTAACAGTGTTCATGCACTTCGGGCATCTTGTCATGCTGGCCACATGATCACAGAAGCATCCTCAGACAAACGCTGCCTCTTCAACTTGGAAACAGGGATGAGCACCGCACCTTAGAGTCGGTCACAACTGGCAGGGTAACCTTTACCTTCTTTTATAGGCTTCAAATATTAAAAAGTGTTTCAAAATGTGTGAGCATTCATGTCAGGAACACTTTAAAGCAGCTGCATCTTTTCCTTGACCAGCAATGGCTATCGTCTCCAATAGATAATGTGTCTTTCATTAAAACTGGTGTTGAACTTGGCAACTTAAGATCAGAGGATTTCAAGTCCCAGAATTCCCACTTAGCATGGCTCAAGTTTCCAAGTTGAAAAACATTTAAACAGTTCTGTTAAACGTTACCTAAACAATCACAAATGTTCCAAATCACTTTTTGACTTTCATGCCCCTATCCTGCTTTTCTATTCATCTGTTTAACTTTTTTCTTATCTATTTCTTTATGGAAATTGATAGTATTTTAAAAGCAATTGTAGAACATCTGTGGTAGATTATCCATTTGATTCATGATTAGAGAATGATTATTTAATGAAGCATGCTAATGTGCAATCAAAAATAAACACTAATAGTTCAAAATATGATGTATAGAAACAATTCAAAACATTAAAGATATCTATGAATATTCTCATTAATCCAGGTTAAGTAGTAAAAATAAACTAAGTAGTAAAAATAGCATTTTTAAAAAATTAAAGATAGAATAAAAAATATAGGGCATGATAGCAGGATACTTTTAAAAACTTCTTTTAAAAACTTCTAACCCTTTTTCATACTTAAAGTTATTAGAAATCCACAAGCAAGCTACAGTTTTATTTTTCATCCACAGTGATATAAATATTTATTCCGAGCAATCTTTACTATGTCTTTCAAGAAAGGCAGTATTTTATAAAACAGCTATCAGGCTTTTCTTAAGATGCTGAAAGAGGGTATCCTGTTTAAACCATGGCTGACTTCAGAAAAAAAAATTAAAGTAGAATTCCTTCTACTAAAACATTTTTTCTTCTTTTACGGTAAAAATTAAAAAGGTAATGAATGGTTTGATCTAGTTATGTTCAACCCTGGTGGCTACCTGAAGCTACAGTTCCATTCAGATTTCCAGTATGATACAGAAGTGATTTGATGTCGCCTCCTTCCAGAACTTTTATCTATTATTGTTGCTTCTATCTTTCTTTGCTACCGAAAACCCCAGAAATTCCCTGGGGGAGTCTCCCAACCAATAATTTATGAGGTCCAAACATCTGCTAGGTACTGTCATCTACTGAAGTTTCTTTCTAGCTTTCTTTGTTGTTCAGAAGTGCAGTCGTGTCTGACTCTTCACGACCCCATGGACTGCATTACGCCAGGCCCCATCTTGCACTGCCTCCTGGAGTCTTCCCAAGCCCATGTCCATCAAACTGACTGTGCTATCTATCCATCTCATCCTATGCAGTCCCCTTCTCCTCTTCCTTTCAATCCTTCCCAGCATCACAGTTGTTTCCAATGAGTCCTCCCTGAGCATTATGTGGCCAAACTACTTGAGCTTCAGCTTCAATATCTGTCCCTCCAAAGAGCAATCAGGTTTGATTTGCTGT
>JANHZU010008155.1:123976-144341 GCA_032468055.1 Acrochordus granulatus
CTCTTGAAAGCCAGTTACTTTCTTTATCAATTATTTGGAATCTGCAGTCTTCAAAATTATGATTGTCCTGTTTAATGTGTAAATGTACTGCAGATGAATGAGATGTTTTATGTTGTTTAAACTTCCTAAAAATTGGTTGTTTGGTCTTTCCAACATAACATTCTGAACAAAAATCCTTGCATTGAATGGCGTGGATGACATCGGTCTGTGTTTGGGAATTTTGTCCTTTGGATGAATCAGTCTATGTTTAAGCATGTTCATGCGTCTGAATTGCACATGTATCTTGTGTTTCTTGAAAATTCTCCTGAGTTCATCTAATACTCCATATGGAATTGCCACATTGCTACTTTTGGTAGAATCTTGTCTTGCAGAGGAAGTGGGAGAGTCTCTTTTTGATGTTTTAGTGGCTTTGATAAATGACCAATTTGGATAGCCACAATTATTGAGGGTTTTCCTTATATGCAACTTTTCCTTGATGGAGCCTCATCTGTTCATTATACAATATTTGCTATCAGCTGCCTCTAGTGGCAAATTTATTGCAGGATGTGACAATACAGTTTGCACTGACAGATAATTTAGAAAGCTGTATGCAGAGAATAGGAAAAGAGATCAGTGTTGTCCAGCAAAGGAAAAACTAATAGTTTAGCCATGTATCTTACTGAAGGTTACAGATGTATGCCACTTTTGTAGCCATTTAGGTTCAATGTGGATATTCTACAAGCAAAATGTTCAATGGATGGCCGTGCTCAGACTTGTACAACCTTTCGGCAACCTTCTACATAACTATGAATAAACAGTGCAATCCTATATATGTTTACCCAGTAGTAAGTTCCATTGTGTTCAAAGGGTTTTATTCCCAGGTAAGTATGCATAGGGTTACAGCCTAAGTACATTTCTGTAAGGTTAATTTAACACATAAAATCTTACGAAGGCTGTGCAGAAAATTTAGGAAATCTGTGACGCAGTTTCACTCCATAGGGCCACACTTCCAGGAGCATTTCCAGCACAGATGAAATGATTGGAAATTCACCTAAACAGGTTTGGGAGGGCTGTGTTGCAGGATACTCAATTGTTAAGGTTCTTTGTTGTGCAGGTTGTTTTCATTGGTGCTTTTCTTGTGCAAGAATTCATGGTAAAGTCAAGATTTTAGTCTTGTAGCTATCACATTTTATCTTTTGATGTAAAATCAGAAAGGATTCTTGGCACAGGAATAAGAAACAATTCATCAATTCAGTGAATATAATCCATTGATGTTAATTTCTGAAATGAGAATTTCTGAGGTCAAATCATTGTTTTAGATTTGACAGTGATTGCTCAAGAGTGTAAGAATGACATTTTGCCAGTCTGCAAAAAATATTTTATTATGAGACTGTGACAGAAGGTAATATATACTCTTAAATACAATCTAAGCGATGGCTGTATTGAATCATTATGACATTTTTCATGTAACACCTTTTCTAGCTATTGCTATTTCTAGCTACTATAATAGGTGGAACTATTATTGTTCTAAGTATTATCAGTGCAAGGGGGCATTTGTAAAATGCAGTTTTATAGGTTACAAAGGTGTGGTAAGAAGAGAAAGATGTTAACATCCTGGTATTTGTATTCAGAATTCCAAAATGTGTGCAACTTCTGTATTGAAAAACATTTTCACATAATTATTATCACTCTAATAAAAGCTCTTTTATTGAACCCTTTTCTTAACAACCTAGGAGATTTCCTTTAGAAGATATCCCTTTGGATGAAAAGGAAGCAGCAAAGTGGCTTCATACACTTTATCAGGAAAAGGTAAATGAGTTGTTTGCATTTAAAATCTGGCAGAGCTGTTGGCTAACAGAATAATTATTTTAGGAAAAATGGTATTGGTAAGTCCAAGCATTTTTTTTCTCTTTATGTGCAATGGGAAAATTCCATAATAAAGATCTTGCATAATTATTTACAAAGTTTTTAAAAGAGTTTTAATAAAATAATTCTATCTTTTCTGTATAAATACTTCCTTTAAGCCATGCTCCTAACCTCATTTGCTCCTGTGGCTGTTAGCTTTAATATAAATTTTAAAAGGTGGAATTACACCTTTTTCTTTTTTTTAGATGCCTCAGTCTATATCTAACTTTGGGACAGTTTATCTTCAGTTTTAAAGAGAAAACTTGGAGAATGGTGGTTAAGCATACTTGAATGGGTGCTGTCCTGTCTGTTGAATTGCCATACTGTTTGTCTAGGCCTCCTGAAATCGTTTGGTTGCTGCTGCTGATGCAGAATGTTTGTTTGTTTATACATTTAATTCATTTCCATGGATGGATGGATGGAAATAGGTAGAGATAGACAGACATCTTTATGTCCACTTGCTCTTCCCTTTGGGTCTGCCACTTGTCAATTCTGTCAAAGAATGCACAGCGTTTCCAGATCCTGAAAGCTGCTTGTAATCTACATATTGTAGATTACATATTGCAATCCACATATTGTGCTGCTGAACTTGTTTTTCATTTTTTCCTCAGTTAGCCCACATTTGGCTCTTTTTAGGGAAGAATCCTACTAGCAATATACTTTCTGAATTGAAAAACTGTATAGTATTGGTTAATATACTGATATATAGAAGAAACCATCAGTAATTAGAACACTAAAAACTTCTTTCTCTCCTCAAGGATGCCTTACAAGAGAAGTATAATCAAGAAGGCTTATTTCCTGGACAACAATTTAAACCCCCCAGAAGACCATGGACACTCATCAACTTTCTCTTCTGGGCTGCTGTTCTTCTTTCTCCTCTTTTCAAATTTGGTTTTGGAATTTTTGCAAGTGGATCTCCTCTTCTGATTCTTGCATTCCTCTGCTTTGTTGGGGCAGGTAATAACACTGGATAGAGTAAACTATAAAAGCTGCACTGAAAATGTGCAAGTAGTCAGTTACCTGCTTGCACATTTATCAAGTGGCCAGGTTCCCCAAAAGTTATTGTCAACTCAGTGTCAGGAAGGAGGAGAATGGTACTTACAGTTATAAATGCCTTTTAATATTTGCCCCTCTTTATGTTCATTCCATCCTCCTGCCCATAATATTCTGGCTGAAAATCCTGAGAGTTTTGTTGCAAGTTATCTTGAGACTTTGGTTGAGAAAGGCTGATCTTGTGTTTTTCACTAGAGCACAGTAGTTGCTATATTTGCAACTGACTACTTTATTCTTTATTAAAACTTTTATTTCTAATGTCAAGTCCAGTTGCAATATATAGTTCAAATTTATTTTGAACATCTATGTTAGAAGCTACTCCCTAATGACTCCTTTAATATATTCCATGAAGTAACATTGTCTAAATCACATAAATTTTTGTAGGTATTACTCTTTTCTGCAACAATGGGTAGAAAATCTGTTGGAACCAAATTTTAGATTTCTGTATGATTTGCAGTAGATCTGTAAAGCCTTTCCTAATTTTTAATAAGATGTAATAACAAATGGATAGTCCTGGACTATCAAGTTATGCTGTTGAAAAGAAAAAAACCTTGGGTTAATCAAGAGTTGATTTTGTGGAATTCCATTAATACTTAAGCCATAAAACAAGTGTTGATTTTTAAGATGGGTATGAGATTCTTTGGTTTTTGTTGCAGGAGACTTACCCATTTTTTAAGAATTTAGTTTCAAGAGTATGCGTTTTTTGTGCCAAACTATGTTGAGTGATTTTAGGTTTTGTTTTTTAAGTGGACCCTACAAATTGGACTACCTCTGTTTTAGATCACAGATAAGCACAGTTTTAAAATTATTTAAATTAATTCAAATAAAGAGTATAGGTTGTGTTTATTTTTGTTTTGAACTGGCGCTTTAACAACAGCTGTTTTGCAAACTTATCCCGGCTGCTCCCAAGGCCCTCAAGTATACCATCAAGTATTTGGCAATGCCAAAAGAAGGAGGAAGAAATCTAAAATTTAAATTCTGGAGTATAAATATATAAAATCTCTAACATCTTTGCATAGTTGTGTTTGACACTTCATATTGTACTGCAATAAAGATTTAAAACCAGCTGAATATTTTCTAGGAGCCTTTGGCCAAGTCTGCCCAGGAACTGAATTTAGAACAAATGCCTGGAGATCTGTGATCTATATGGAGTGCAAGTTTGAAGCCTAACAAGTAGTACTCACCCAAGCCTGATTTAGCTGCAAAACATTCAGCCTACTGAATTATTCTGCCTTAGCTCAGCTAGTAGTCAACAAGCTGATCTGGCTGCAAATTACTCATACATGCTAAGAACTTCAAAGATGCTCTTTCTTGCAAGTGAGCAATGAAAATACCTCTCTACCTTTCGATAGTCAGCTTAAGTACTTGTTTGTTCATAGCTGTACCGGTGAATCTAGGAAGAGCCCCTAGGTTAATAGAAATGATTCTGACTCAAAATTTGAGCAAGGATCTATCTCAACTATCGTAGAGGATTCTTTGGGATTTCCTGACCCATTTTTCTTTCTCTGAAAAGGTATTATCAGATAAAAACAGTGACAGTAGGATTGCTTAGTGAATGGGGCTGCAGTATCCTGAACTGTTAACTCGTAGAAACATCATACATTTTGCAAAAAAATGAAAGTATGGCTAAATACTTTATATAATACAATATATTGAATATTGAAATTACTCCTGGAATAATATAATCTTTTCTCCCTCCTATGTAAAGTATCCTTCGGAGGCCGCAGACTGATAGGAGTAACGGAAATAGAAAAGGGCTCCAGCTATGGCAACCAAGAATTCAAGAAGAAGAAATAATTTTACAAATGGGTTTTTGACTATAAAAGACAATGATATCAATTAACTTCATTGGAAAGAAAGACACTTAGAAAACTTACCTTCTTTTCTTATTAACTGATAATTAATAATACTTGAGCCGAGACTGAAAAATTTGGAAGATTTAAGAGACATGGAAAAAGTTGACTACTTACCTGACCAAGGATCCTTGTATTTGTAATTTTTGAAGAGAAATTTGGGCTAATTTCATGAGGGTGTTTTGTTTTGTTTTGCTTTCTGGCAGATGGGAGGATGAATTAACAGAGGAAGTACATGCATCTTCAAAAAACTGTTTATTTTTCAAGAGTGTCACACTTGTTTTGCAAGAGAAATTGTTTCTTCTTGCTAAAATAAAATCTCTGTTCTTAGGGGTCTTTTTTTAAAAAAATCAGTATCCAGTACAGCTGGCTACTGTATCTAGTTTATTTACAGATGTTTCTTGTGGAGGAAACCACTTGGAAAAAGCTGCATCATCCTTCCAGACATTTTATTTTAAAAATAGGTTTATTTTAATTATTATTATCTTCTGTAAAAGCAGTGGTATTTTGATGATAGCATCACCAACAGACAAATGCATCCTTTCAACCGAAACTTCCTAAAATCTAATGCAGTTCTAGTCTCTCATTTTTGCACATCTTTCCACTTGATGTTGTCCTAATTAAAACTGAAACATGTTTGGCTCAATTTCATACATAGATATTGCTTTGTTTTTTTTTCCTTTCTTTGAAAACAAAACAAAAAAAGTGACATGATAAGCCAGTAATTTGGATTTACATATCTCAAAGTGCTCAGTCTCTAGTTCTTGAGAGTTTTTTCAAAAAATCTCTTCTGCTCAAACTTTTTTGCATGGTGTGTTATGAAAAACACATGAAAAAACCAGCACAGGCCTGTGGAAAGATCTTGCATTGAGAACTAGGGAACACTGTTGTACCTCTAGGGCTTGAATCTGATATATGCTTACTTGAAAATATTTTAAGATGAAATCAGAACAGATATTTTCCAAATAAACGTGTTGATGGGTAGGATCTAAGTTGCCTGGTTCTCTGTATATGTTGCCATGTAAACCAATAGTTGCTTTAATATCTAAACATTGGAGGTTGGGGTAAGGTTATATCTTTTTTACAAATTTTCTGCCATGCTAATGTTACAATAATGTTTTTACTCTCTCTGCCTTGGAAATATACCTAAAGGAGCTAAACAGCTTTATGTGGCATCTGTGTCCAATTCCAGCGCATGGGTGGTGCCTCCATTTGGAAAGCTATGAAGCTGAAGTGGACTGCATGCCAGCCAAATTTATATGGCATTTTTAATGGATATTGTATGTAAATAGTTAACCACCAGAAAGAAACCTCACAGAATCTAAGAGTGGATATCTTTAATCTATAGCTGTGCTGAATGACATTTGCAAATGTTTAGAAAGTATTCATTTATTAGCATGTGGCTGTGGTTGTTTTCTTCTTTCAGTGCTAGGAAGAAATTTCACATCAGCTCATTTCATACATACATACAGAATCTGACTCAGATTTATAACTAAAATTCTTCATAAACTTAGAACCTTATCTGATTTATATTAATTTTAATAATTATATTAAATAATTATTAATTTCATAGCTAAAAGTAAATATGTTGCATTTTACCTTCAAGCACTAACACTACACTAAGGTACTCTGTCTTTTGGAGTTAGTTTTAAGTATTTTCATTGTGTTTTTGGTTTTGTAGCTTTGCAAGTTGTCTCTAGCAGTGGGAATTACTACAGCAAAGTTTGATACATATTCATTTATTTTCATGCATATTCAGAATACAACTTTTTGCTGCATTGTTCCTCTTTACACTATCAGCCCTAGAATAAACAGTAATGCCTCCTATAAAGGATCATATTCACCTTGTCTCTAGGGTCCCAGAGCTCTGATTAACTTTACTGAAAGTTGAATAAGGGTAAGGGAAGAATCCAGACATGATTCCGTTATTCACTCAGTAAATAATTCTGTTTGTGTTTGTTTTTAAATCATTAAGAACTATTGTTTTCTGACTAGGCAAACTATTTTTAATTTGATAGATCTTGCTTGTTGGAAGTTTTTTTCCCTTTGGCAGATGGTATATAATTGCTTTCTGACAAAAACGTTGAAAATATTTTCACAGAAGACAGACTTCATGTTTGGTGTTGCAATTATAAGAAGTTCTGTGCTGGTAGATTAAAAACCAGATATTTTGATAGAAATAAATTGGACACGGTGGGAATGGAAGAAGAGTAATTGAGAATATTGCTACTAGGAAGAATATGCAGGTATCCACTTTCTGTTTAGGGCAGATAATGGAAGGTAGTGCATGCCTATTATGGGGTGGAAAAACATATGTCACGCTTATGTTTTATTTTCATAACCTAACATACTGCTCATACTTTGTTCTAAAATCGTAGTAGATTTTGTTTGAAATCTAGAAAGACACATCCATTTTGAACACTAAAGTGTACAACACTGCACAATAATAGTTCATCTTTTTGGTTTGTCTTTCAAATAAAATAACAAATAAAGCAGAATTTATATGAAAAAATATTTCTCAAAATAGCAGTGTATGGCATAAAAATACCAGTTCATTTGGATTGGAACAGTAAGAATAGATTTTATATTTTCCACTATTTTGTTCTTGTTTAATAGAACATAGCCTGTATATTTGACTATCAAGCCCTTTGAGAGCAATAATAAACAAAATATATCATAATTTTCTTTTCCTTTTTCTTTCTGGTCTTCATTATTAAATTTTGATCATTCATATATGGAAATATTTCTCCCTTCTTTCATTTTCAATGTTCTGTTTGGGCTTGGATGTATTGGGTTAAATTGTCCTGTAGGTACAAAAAAAATTAGGATGGGATTCAAAGAGCTACTTGAGGTAAGTGGGAGTATTTGAGCATGGATACTTGAGGATTTTCTTTTTTCCTTTGCCATGGCCAACATTACCTCATACAGCAGATTGGTTGGTTGGTTGATTTATTGGGTTCAGCTTGTAATATAGATTTCTTGGGAAAACAAGGTGTTCAGTGCAGCTCACCTTTTCCACTGCCAATTATTTGTTCAAAACTAGTTGTGCATTTCATTGGAACTATACTGTTGGGTGCAAACCTCCTGCAATTTGATGCAATCTGGTACTCTAATCTGGTTACTTTTAATTTAGTGCTTTCATTAACCTAGTATTTATTTAATTACAACACTTGCCATGTACAAATCTCTAAACAATTTTAAATCATTTCCTGAATAATAAAATCAAGATGGACTACTCAGATGAAAATTAATCATGGTTAAGAAGATCTGTATATTGTCAATATCTAAATGAAAAATACAGTTTCATTTTTATAAGGAGATTATTTCTTGACTGAATAGGCTGGATTGTACAGAAAGTGGATTTTGCAAGAGTGAATATTGGACACTTGTGGAAAGATAAAATTTCTTTATAAAAAATGTGCCGTTTCCTACTTTTTATCACTGTCTATTGATTCAGTGATACTGTTAAACAATGTGGGCTGATAGGAGGGCATGACATTTCTGGACAAGAGTAGGTCTGTTAGTGAGCTGGGCTGTAGTGGAGAATCTAGTCTGCAATCCTATTTATTTCTCTCCCATGTTGCTAACTTGAGGCAAAATCCCATCTCTGCATGTGGACTGACTAGCTCATATCAGAACAGCATTTCTCAACCTCAGCAACTTTAAGGTATATGGACCTCAAGTTCCAGAAATCCCTGCTGGCCTAATATTCCCAGTAATAATCGTCTAGAGTTGCTCCTGAGATGGGCAGCATACAAATATAATAACATTCTTGACAATAACACAGTATAAGACATATTCAGACAACTGCTCTCTTCCAATCTACAGGATGGCACAAAGTGCCCCAGCATAATTTGCTCTATCCCCACAGCCAAACATTTTGCTTCAGTTACAAGGCTAGTAAGTGGTAGTGTCCTATCAATTTATTGTGGGGGAAGTTAAGGTATAGCAACTGATGGATTTTCCTACCTGAGGGAGGGGGGAAAGAATCTATCCAATGTTACCCCAGTGGGGACTGGTGGAAGAGACATATTTTCATAAATCAGTAAAGTAAGCATAGCCTCTGTCTGAACCTTTTAAGTATCAATACTGATTATATGTCTGCCAGTCAAATCTGTGTAGAAAAAATATATCCTGACTGGAAGGTCATTCAGAGGGGTTCTGGTTTCCTGCTTTGTCTAGTAACATTTGTACTTTTGCTCTCCTAGTATCATGTCCAACAGCACAGACCAAATGGCCAAGGAGGGAACATGGCAGAGACTTCGGCATGGGGAACATGCCCACAATAGCTACAAGCAGCAAATAGGAGATGAGCAGATCCCAGCCCTGCCACTTAATTGTCATGGTCATTGCTGAAAAACACCAATCATGCATAGAGCAAGGCTTGTGTGGAAAACATGGAAGAGAAGATGGAAAACAGGTTCCACATAAGTCAGAGAAACTCAAAGTCAGTTGCCTTGGCTATTGGCTGGATATAGAAGACTACATTGTACAGATGTACCTGTGAAGAATAGTTGGCAAAATATCTTCAATGCATGCTTTTATAATTGGAGATGTCTACCCTATTCATGCAGTTTGGGTTGTATTATAAAAATGGTTTGCCTTTGCCACCTTCTAGCATTTTTTCCTCCCAACTTCAAGTATAGCTTAGAGCCCTGCAATTCCCTAACGATCTCTGTCCTACGTATAAATTTGATCTTGTATCAAGATTGGTTCAGTATCAGCACTGGAATTTGGAAAAAAGTTCCAAAAGCAGGCAATAATAACTACCATATGATGTCTTCATTCAAGATTACACTGATGTTTAGTCACCAGGAGGCAAGCTCAACAGAGATTCTACTTTTACCTTTTGCAACTGAAAGTATCTGTGCTTCTATTCTCTCCAATTCTTTATCTGCTATCTTTCAACATTTTTAAATCTGAAAAAAAATCCTTTCTCATTTTTATTATTATGATGTAGGGATTTAAATATATCATTACCAAAATAACGTATAATATACTGTCAAACAGTGCTGAGAAGATATGATCACTATAATTGAAAACTTGAAATTTGGGTCTCTGAGTTTCATTATGCGAGTGGGAACAACTGATCTGTTGGAGAAAAATGATCTCCATTTCTGTTCTTAAAATCCATAAAATCTGTCTGGAATTGCAATTTTTGAAGTAATGTTAACCATTTGAAAGCTTTTGGAGCACGGGAGGTTTGAGGAAGGGAATATGAATCAGGCCTTCAGGAAACAAGCCCCTCCCCACCATTAGAAGACATAGAAAATGAATTCACATTGCCCAGAATATTATGGTTTACAGCAGATCTTTTCTTCGTTCAGGAGAGTCAAGGGTAAGTGGGAGATTCTCAAGTTTTCCTGGTCCCATTACCAACCTTAAAGGCTACTATTATCCCTTCCAAATGGGCTAAAATATTCTGACCTGCCCATTCCAGTGATTTAACCATTCAGTTGAAGTCTACTTAGCCCTCAACAAGACCAAAAAACTTGTGGCCATGAGCTCTGAAACATTGCCTAATTCTATTTTAATGCTACAAGGCAGAAGTCAGTGATGCAGCAAATTAAGATATTAATGGATTACCATAGCATTTCCAAATAAAATTAAAATCTACAAGCAATTAAAAATTGTCAAAAATCTCATACCAAATATAATTTTAGGCATAAATGTTAACTCATTGGATTTCATTATTCTCAGATTACTTGATACAAGATTTTATTGTTAGATTTAATATTTTGACATTCTTAAAATGAGATTGCCAATTCTCATAAGATTTCAATTTATTTATTTTTGGAATCTGTACAAGAGAATGTGCAACGGCAGCTGAAAATATTATCAAACTTTAAAATACTCTCTTTTAACCCATTACCACTGAAATGCTGAGTATTCACACACACACAAATACACACCCTGGATCTCCTTGTTCAGCTTTCATTTTTTTAAAAGGCCACTTTTGGTCCATATAAACTGGCTGTTTTCTGAGACAAAATATGCCATCATAGCTGTGCCTGCTCTTAAGAATATGTATTTTTCTTCATTGTGCTTTGATATTATTCTAATCTAGGTCTTTTCTATCAAATGGGTGGATTTTTCAAAATTATATGAGTTATTTTTTTAAAAGAATCCATCAGTTAAATATATTTTAAATCCCAAAGAATTTAAGTAAGCAGCATTTGATTGACATCTGCAATTCTTACATAAGTAATTGCACAAATGGAAAGCCAGAAGTCTATTCTCCCATTTTTCAATCACATTTTACTTATTTTTCTTGTTCCCTTCATTAAAAATTATTCAGTAATAATATTCTTAGTAAATAAATAAATAGCAATTTGTGATAGTTTAAAAAAAATCCTACTGAATATTCATAGGAATGATTGCACCAATTGATAGGTCTGTGTGAAAGAGTCACCCAATTTGCTTCTGTGACTGAAAGTGGATGAACTGTTTTAATCCAATATTTATTTATATAATTGATATGCTGCCCACCTCATTTACATCTTAATCACACGGCTAAAATGCATAACATTTGTGATGGACCTCGCAGGATATCCTAAAATATGAACCAAAAATTAATTCTTCAGAATTCAGTCTTAAATGTAGGCAGCAAATTGCCTTGCATTATCCTACAGATAAGTTAGTTTATATAATGCTCTTTATTCCCCCAATAACTTACCCATCTGATAAACTCTGGGCAAGCTTTTCCTAACACTATACTCTTCCTTTAATAAATGAAAATCTTCTTCATTGGATTTTTCTTTAAGTCTTATGGCTTCCAGACTAATAATTGTATTTAAGTTGAAAGCAGTTCCTTCTAAAGATAGATTAAATAAGAGGGATTGTATTTTTTTCTTTATTCCCTTTTTTCTTAAGGAAAGAAGCATTAGGGTATAATAAAGCAGTTGTGGGGGAATAAATGAACCAAGTGTGAAGAGGGGGTGCAGCCTAGAGCATGCACAAATGTCAAAGGCTCAACCTTTGTGAAGACTGTTAGTCATATCTGGGGAGAACAGATGCGGGCTGGCAGTTGGAGAAATTCTTGTGACCCTGAAGCTTCAATAAATCTTTGGATTTTAGGTCCGGGCCTACTTCTTTCCACCAGATTAATTTCTCCAACTCGCAAAAAGAAAAAAAGAAAAGAGAGACAGTTCTAGAAAGCAGGCATGGCTTTGGACCCCTATGTAGAAGCAGCAGCTAACCAAACTATGATGGAAACAGTTCTTCTCAGGCAGAATGGCATGGAGAATGAGGTGTGGAATTTGTCAACTCCAGTGCTCCAGCTGGTGCAGCAGATGCAGAACATGACATTACCAGCACCAGCTGCCCAAGTATTCCCAGCTGTTCCACTTCCTGTTGTGAACCTAGGATACGCCAAGAGTCTTCAGATTCGGTGGCATATAAATCTAATAAATAAATAAATAAATGCAGTTGGTAACCCAAGGAAGCTTGCCAGAGAGATTCACTGGAGAAGCAGACAAGATGAGGACTTTTATTGCACAGCACAAGTTATTTATGGGCATGCGTGCCATTGAGTTCCCAATGGATAGGACTCAGGTTTCCTTTGTTTTAAACCTGCTAACATCATTTGCAGCTGAATGGGCACTGCCAATAATAAATAACAATGACCCAGTCATGGATAACTATCACAATTTTATGGCCAGCTTCAGAAACCATTTTGGGGATCCTGTAAGAGAAGTCACAGCTACCCGCTGGATGCATCAACTCATCCAGGGCAAAGAAGGGTTAGAGATTACATAACAGAGTTCAAGCTAATTGGAGCAAAGCTCTGATGGAACAAACTAGCACTAATTGCCCAATTTAGAACAGGTCTGAATTAACTCATCAGGCAGGGAGCTCCACAGGCTCTGGACCAGGTTTTCTACCTCTGCATAATCATCAATTCACAGTTAGAGAAGATACAGAACACCTTCAGCTGGCACATATTCCAAGCTCTGAAGCCCAGCCAGGCTGCTTTCCCTCCCTTAACGCTTGCAATAGTCAATCAGGGAGAGAGTTGCCCATGCAGATTGGACTGGCCCAGAGATCACCAGCAGCACAAGGAAGAGAGAATTGCAGCTATGTTTTTACTGTGGGCAGCTCAAAGCATATTTGCAGAAATTGCCTGGAAAGATTTCACAGTAGTGGGGACAGAGACCTCAGGTGAGAAGCCAAACGCAAGCTCCAGCTGCAAGAAGCTGAGAGCCAGGGAAATAATACAGCCTCTTTCCAGAGCTCGCAGGGGAGCTGCCCAAGCATTAGGCAGAGCTCAACACCATGCAAATCAAGGTACCTTATTAACAATTCTTGTAACTCTGATTTTAACCCACAGGGGTGAGGAGCAGGTGAGGGCCCAAATAGATTTGGGGGCAATGGCCAGCTTTATTGGTTCCTCCACTGTGGAGACTCTTAAAATCCCTTCAGTCACCTTACCTCTCTTGGTACAAATGCAAAGAATAGATCGGCAGCTTTTGAAAGCAGATCCCATTATGCATACCACAGCTCTTTTACAAGCATCTATAGCCCAGCAGTCCCAGCTGTTAACTTTATATGTCACAGAATATCTTCACTTTCCCATCATTCTGGGGGAAGATTGGCTGAAGCAGCACAACACTTTGATAGTCTGGGAAGCAGGAACCTTACATTTCCCAGTTCAGGACTGCTACCTTCAAGAAGCAATCCCACAGGACCAGTTGCAGCAACCTTATCAGGGCTCCAAGGAAGCAAGTTCTCAGCTGCCAGAAAAGTATGCTGATTTCACAGATGTTTTTTCTCAGCAACAGGCACAAGCTGTCTCTCCATGTAAAGAGTATGACTGTACTATAGACTTAATCCCAGGGGCCAAGATACCAGCCAAAATGCAGTATCCCAAGAAACTAGCTGTTTTAAAAGAATTCTCTTTTTAAAAGAATATTTGGGCTTCAACGAAGAAAGATTTTATCACACCCTCAGAATCTCTTCTTCAGCTCCTATCTTCTTTGTACAGAAAAAGTAAGACCCTGGCTCTTTAATTCGATCTGCTGACACACACACACACACACACACCGTGCAAATGGTTCACAACTATAGCTCTTTAAATTCAGTGACAGTGAGAGACCATTATCCACTGCCTCTTATTAAGACTTGTTGGATAGATTACAGAAGGCGTGCATTTTCACGAAGTTACACCTTCACAATGCTTACAATCTCATCAGGATCAAGGAGGGCCAGGAGTATTTGACAGTCTTTGACACGAGATTTGGCAAATTTCAATACAGGATTGTCTCTTTCAGATTGGCCAATGCACAGCAGTGTTTTCTACGTTCATGAACTAGGTTTTTCCTGATGTAATTGACAAGTTTGTGGTGATTTACCTAGATGACGATTTATTCTGAAGTCAAAGCTCAGCATGACCCATGTTTGACAAGACTTGGAGAGAAACACCTTTTTGCTAAATTAGAAAAGCTGATCTCAAACAGATTAGTTGGGGTAGTGCATTTCCACAAAGGGTATTCAGATGGACCTTCACAGAACTACTAAACAGGTGCAAAGTTTCTTGGGCATTGCCAACTTTTACAGTAAATTTATACAAGGCTTTGCCCAGAGGGTCAAACCTCTCACACAACTTTTGAAAAAAGGGACCAGCTTTTTCTGGGCAGAGGCAAGCAACCAGCATTTGAAGGAGTAAAACAGATCTTTGCATCCAACTTCTTCTGCAGTACCCAGACCCATCACAGAGATTTATAGTCCAGACAGATGCATCAGATATAGCTATTGTTTGTTTATTTAACATATTTCTATGCCGCCATTTCCAAAGACTCTTGGCGGCTTACATAGATTAGCAATTTGTATACATTATGTGTTTTTACTAACCCTGCCCCCCCCCCCGCTGGCTGGCGATGTTCACATCCGGGGCCTCCTCCACAGCTCCTGCTCTGCTCGACTCGCTGCTCCCACCGTAGCCAGCCACCTCCCACCGAAGTGGTACCCGATTTATCTAATTGCCAGTTTTTACGTGTTTTCGAACTGCTGGGTGGGCAGAAGCTGGAGGCGAATGATGAGAGCTCACCCCGTCATGCGGAGCTGCGGATTGAACCAGAGTGCCGGCCATTTCTGGTCAGCACAACTGGTGTGCTTAGACCGCTGTGCCACCGCACCTCCTATTGGATTGTGATCATTCTCTTACCAAAGGTACCAGAAGGTGGATCAAAATTTTTTCCCTGAGTCTTTTTTTCCAGAGCACCAGAGATAAATTGACATGTTTAACAAGAAACTCTTAGCAGTTAAAGCAGCCTTTCAAAATTGGCACCATTTCCTGGTAGGGGCAGGCTGGCCCATGGAAATCTACACAGATCATAAGAACCTACAGTTGTTGCAGGGCAATAAACCATTATCTTCCGCGCAAGTGAGATGGAGCCAATTTTTCTCATGTTTTGATTTCTACATTCAATATGGAGCAGGAACAAAGAATTTAATGCCAGACACACTTTCCAGAAAGCCTGAATTCATGCATCTAGACCAAGCCTCCATAGCTGAAATCATTTTACAACCTGAGAATTTCAGGCAGAATCACCACCCACAGAAATACGAAGAGTGACTCAGGCACATCAAGACATTTTCACCAGGATCACAGTGCAGCAGCAATTAGACCCTTTCGTATGGGCCCAGATGGATGGCCTTCGGAGGGCCCTTCCAGGTACTGCATCTCCATTTTCAGTGGAGAGAGGAGCGTTAAGATACAAAGGACATCTAGTAGTCCCAAAGCACTCAGAGAGGAGTGTCACAGCTTTGCCATGATAATCAGAAGCAGGCCATGGGGGAATCTTTAAGACACTGCACAGAAACTTACGAGACTTCTGGTGGCCTAAGATGCCAGCAGACATCAAGGACTATGTAACTTCTTGCTACACATGTAGAAGGGCCAAATCTCTATCAGCAGCTAGCAGGCTTTTTACAAACCCTCCCTACCCCTCCCTGCCTTTGGCATACAGTGTCTCTAGACCTTATCACTGAATTGCTTCCAGTTCAACAATCCATACTGCTGTTGATGGATTTATTTACCAGGATGGCTCAATTTATTCCTTGCAAGTGACTACCTACTGCCAAGGGGACTACTGCTCAATTGTTTTTGGACAATGTTTTTCTTCAAAGAGGTATGGTGTCAAGATTAGACAGAGGCCTACAGTTATCTTGCAGTTTCTGGGGAATGCTTTTCCAGCTCTTAAATGTCCAGATTAGTATTTTCTGTCCCTCACCCTGCCATAAATGGTGAGGCAGAAAAAATAAAGCAGATATTGCAACAGTTTTTAAGATGCTATTGCACCTATGCCCAGGTCAATTGGTCTTCCCTCTCCCACTTGCAGAATTTTCCATACAATAATGCACTGCATAAGACAATTAATATAACTCCCTTTCAAGCAGTATGGAGTTCACTCAAGGATGTTACCATACAACCCCAGAGATGAGAGTAGTGTTCTGGGACAGTAGATTTTTTGCAAGAGCAAATAGCTGCTCAAAGCCTCTTAAAGCAGCAGCTAGAGCAGGCCAAGCAAACTTATAAACAAGCTGCAGGTGCCCATCAACAAGAAGGGCCTCCAATACAGAGGAGAGACAAGTTCTGGCTCTCTACTAAGTTTTTGGACTTGACCAGACAATGCAGAAAGTTAGGCTCATGTTTTGTGGGTCCATTCTAGCTGATCCAGCAAATCAACTCAGTTGCATACTGTTTTCAACTGCCCCCCTCCATGAAAGTACACCCAGTTTTCCACCACTCCATTCTGATGAAAGAATCTCCCCCAAGCAACTTGCACTATCTCCATCCACCACCCCCTCCAGTCACTGTGGAAGGAGAATAAGAATTTGAAGTGGGAGAAATCCTAGATTCCAGGAGAAGGGGAATATCTCATTCATTGGAAAGACTACTAAAATCTGAGCACTTCTGGGAAAATGCCATGCAACAATCTTGGTTCAGCACTTTCACCAATGTTTTCCTAACAAGCCGCAGGGAACTAGTCCCAACAATAACACTTCCTGAGAAGGCCGTAGTGAAGAAGTTAACCTGCCTCTCAGTGCTTGGAATAGAGGGCCAACACCTACACACAATGAATAACCTTCCACTTCAGGCCTGACTGAACTGAGAGGAACGGGGGAATGACTGCTTAACCCTACAGCTTTTTGTAGTCAGAACCATCCGTGGACCTCACATAGCGGGAGACCAACCATCGTTCCAGATGCAGCAGGAAGGGAGAGGGTCATTAGACTCCAGTCAACTTTCTACTTCAGGCCTGCCTGAACTGGGAGAGCAGGGAGTGAGAAATTAACCATATACTTCTTTTACAACCTAATACATCAGCTGGGCTTCTTGATACTCTCAAGATGGGGGAGGAACATTCCTTTCTTTTAGATGAATTCCCTTCTTTACCCACTTCCACTGAAGCTACAGATTCCAAGGACACCAAGGAGACAGAGGGGGCTGCAGCGAAGTCATCCATGGAGGAGGGAGCTTATGGTGACGAGGGGGGTGATGTGGGGGAAACAAGGACTGAACCAAGTTTAAAGAGGGGGTGCAGCCTAGAGTCATTATGCATGCACAAGCACCAAAGGTCCAACCACTCATGAAGACCATTAGCCATAGCTAATTAACATTAACCATTAGCAGGTGTGGGCTGGCAGTTGGAGAAATTCTTCTAACCTCGAAGCTTCAATAAATCTTTAGATTAGAACAGCAACATTACTCCAAAGTTAATACAAAATATTCCTCACGTGACGAGAAGAAATTAGCTGAATACTCACATGGATGAAGAGAATCTAGAAATGCTAAATAAGAAGACTCTAGAAATGCAGAATCTATTTATGCAGAATACTATTGAGACACAGTATATTTTTTTCTGTTTGCTTCTATTCTCGTTACTTGCAGAAATTTCTAATATGGTTTATCCTTATATGCTTATTTCTAATATCAATTCTCTGCAGCAAAAGAACTGCAAAAATTCATAATTCTCTACACAGATATTCAGTGACTCATGAATTGTATTTGCCACATTTAGTCAATAAACCATAATTAAATGGGTTTTCTCAACACATTAAAAATAAATAGTGACTAAATAATAAACAATGAGTTAATTTAAAACACCAAACAAAAATAAAATAAATCATACTATAGCTTCCTTACAGCCACATTAATTTGCATTTCTTCAGTCCTTGAAACAGCAGAAATGTATGTCAACATAAATTTTGTTGCTCTGTTGATGACCAAATCCTATTCTGCCTCATTTCTCAGCTAGTGATCGCTGCTGTCCTAACAGTTTTAATCCAAAACAAGTTAAGGAAAGACACTGGCAAATTCCCCAGCTTCATTTCTATTGCCACAAGCATCACCTGCTTGCAGAAAAACAACCAGCCAGTAGCTGTCCTTGTAGTAGGATCAAATTAGATCAATAGATGCCTGAGATGTAAGATTCATGTTGCCATAAAGCATGCCAGTGTCAAGGGGCTTAATTTAGAGATCCATTACCATGACTGTTACTGAATGTGGACTGAGCACTGTTTTGAGAAAACATTAAACAAGGGTTGGGAGGGGATTGGAGTTTGGAGAGGGTGATTTAGGACTTCTCTGAAATAACACCTTAATATCTAAAAATAACCTTATTATGAGTCATGGAGCCAACCTGCACTGTATAAAATAGAATACAATTTATAAAACAAAATGCTATGTAGTCTACAAATCCAAAAATTATTTGAGTGCCAGGTCACAAGAACAGGAAGAAAACACAAGAATAGGAAGAAAAGTTAGAAGAGATTGCAACAACCAATGTCAGACTTCCTACTTTGCCATGTACCCCTTCTCTAAACCTGGTCCAAGCTATTTCTGACAAGAATTCAATATATTTGCACAGATAGGCAATAGACAGCATTAACCTGGCATTTGCTACAAGTCTGCTTAGTGCTAGCACTGAATGGTCAAGAAGTCCAGTTCTAATTTTGAGGCTGGTGTAAATTCTAGAGTATTTAAAATAGCATACAAGTGTGTAAAATGGTACTGTCAAATAATAAAAATAGTGAAAAACACAACAATATGAACTCCTTCATTGACAGTTATGGAAAATCTGTAATAAATTAATTTGGCTGGTAACATTCAGCTGGCAGAACCCAGTTCTTTTTCTGGGTTTAAACTGGCCTGTGCAACAGAAAACTAGCATTGTAATCTTGTGCTTATAAAAGCAGGCCTAGCACTATTTCAAGAGCAATGAGAAGTTTGCCCGAATGGTGCCTTCTGGGCTGCTGCTTATGGGGAAACCAGTTATCTCCAGCAATCGAGATTAAGACAACAAAGAGAGTGGTGAGTGGCAACTAGGTGTGAAGGACATCTGCATCTCTCTGTCCAGCAACAGAGCAGCCACTAGCAGCTGCATTGATCCCAATCTCTGATCATGTTATTAAGCATACCATAGAGGAAGCACTATGGATAATTTCCACGAAGGCAAGCTCTTCAAGCTAAAGACTCCAGGGAATCATCCAGAGTTAGCAAAAGCTCAATTTAAGCTTTGTTTGGTTACAGTATTGGGATTTCTTGGAAGTTACAATGGGAGGAATCCATTCTGCCATCTAGTAGTAAAATTTCTGTTCGAAATGCTTTTGGAAACAGAAAAAGAAACCAAGAGGCCCTGTCCATTATCTTCATTGAAATAACCCTCCACAGGCTCTACTACTCTACCCTGGTGCTGAGATAAAGACCAAGTTTTAATCGTCTTTAAGAAAGTTATCCAGGTTGTCAGGAGGAGGATATTCCTGAGGGGCAGTTGAAGAGACAGTGGTGGCCACATTGGAAGAGGAACAGGGCCTGGAATTGTTGTGGGGCTTGATCCTAGGGTGAGAACCTGGGGTCAACCGGTTGTGTGTGTGTGTTGGATGTTTGGAGCCACTCATCCAGAGTAAGAGACAGGTGGAGTGGCTGGGTAGGTATGCCCCCCTCTGGCTAGCAATGAGAGGGCTTAGCCTAGAGGGGAGGACATTGCATGAAAGTGGAGAGGTGGGAGTCCTGTGGATGCCAAGAGTGTTTGCTATAGTACTGTGGGGGCTCCCTCCCTCATCTTTCTCCCAGGCTGATGGAGATTGTTTGTGATTGGTGAGTGGGTGCAGGGGATGGCAGAGCCCATGGCTCTGGAAGGAGGAAGGTTAGAGTGGGAGGGGGAACGTTACCTTCAGGGTTCCTGGGCAGGACAACATATACAGGTGGTGATGAATGTTACAGGAGCCAGAGGGCAGGCCGTTGCAGGGGAAGATGCCCCCAATGTTTAGTATCAGTAGCATATTCCAGCCCTCATACCAAATCTCTAGATAGCATCTCTTGGAGGCCCTATGGTCCAGCTGCTGTTGCTGAATGCCAGGTCAGTCAATAATAAGTCTCCCCTAATTTGTGACATCACTGAGGAGGAGCAAGCTGACCTGGCTGACTCCAGAAGGGAAGATATGTCCAGCCGGGTTTAGGGTTTGGCACGAGCCGAGACCCCAGGGAAAGGGAGGCACATTTCAACTGAGAATTATATTTCACTTTACCTTGATTGAATTGCAAGGTAAATGGTTCGCCGAAAGGAAACCAA
>JANHZU010008155.1:149265-159304 GCA_032468055.1 Acrochordus granulatus
TATAGTAAACATCAATGTAAATCTTTCAAAAGATTACTGTAGTCTTTTTCTATGTTTTTGGAAATGTTGGCTATGCTGGGTTGGCTGGCTGATGGATGAGGATTATCTGGGTCTACTGTTCCTGTGAATGGGGAGAGCGATGGGGAAGGAAGTAGAGTTGAGGAAGGAGTAACTTTCTTAAAGGACCCACTTACTTTGGTTTGCACAGTTTTTTTCTTTTTTTCTTCATATATTTCACGATAACACTTTAAGGTTTCATGCATTTCCCGATATACCTTTCCAAAACGTTCTACATTTGGATCCATACTTTGTAATTTTGATAAACTTTTGTTAATGTCCATGAAAACACCAGCCAATGTTTTCACATTGAACTTTTTGGACTGAACTTCTACAACTTTTTTCTCCTCCTCTAGTTCTTCTTCTGGTTCCTCCTCCTCTTCTCCTCCTTCTTGTGCTTCCAATTCTTCTTTCAGTTCAATTAAATCTTCATTTGAAAGCTCTCCCTCAGTGTAGGCTATCAAATTTTTCACATCTTCAGCATCAACCTCTAAACCAAAGAATTTCATGAGTGTCAAAATTTCCTTATTTATTTCATCCAAATCTTTGTTGTAGTCAAATCCTTGAAAATTATTTACAAGAACAGGAAAACATTTTAAACACTTTTGCCAAATCCCTTGCATGCATTTCACAGTGACGTCCTGCCATGCTGCTGCAATGCTTTTGATGCAATGGAGGATATTATAGTCTCTCCAAAACTCATGCAGTGTCATCCTCTTGTCCTCCTCCATTACAGCTATGGCTTTAGCAAATATTGCACGTAAATAGTATGCCTTGAATATTGTGACAGCTCCCTGGTCCATAGGCTGTAAGAGAAGGGCAGTGTTTTTGGGTAGATAAACTACTTTGATATCTGGATGGAGACTGTTGAGATCTGGGGGATGTCCAGGTTTGTTGTCAAGGAGCAGGATAATTTTAAAAGGAATTCTGTTTTGTGAGCAATATTCCTTTACTTGGGGTATAAAACAATTCATACACCAATCTTCAAAGAGGACTTGGGTCATCCAAGCCTTCTGATTGGATCGGTAATAAATAGGCAATGAGTGCTTGCATATGTTTTTGAATGCATGAGGGTTCTCTGATTTGTGGATCAGAAATGGCTTCAGCTTGAATCCAGAGACATTTCCGCCCAATAACAAAGTTACTCTCTCCTTAAATGTTTTATATCCAGGCATTGCTTTGGCTTCTTTGTGGATGTAGGTCCTCTCTGGCATTTTTTTCCAGAATAACCAGGTTTCTTCCACATTGAATATCTGTTCAGGCAAATAATTCCCTTTTGCAACAATATCATCAAGTTCATCCAGAAAACATTTGGCAGCTTCGTCAGTGCTTGCAGCTTTACGTGATTTGCGTGTGCTGTGGTAATTAAATCTTCGCTGAAACCGCATAAACCAGCCACGGCTGGCAGTGAATATTTCAGAGTGCTCCGCACCTGCTCTTTCCTTCAGTGTTGTGAAAATGCTACGTGCCTTAGCCTGAATGAGAAGAAGGCTAATCGGAATCCTCTTTTGGATTTGATCTTCAATCCAAAGTACGAGCAGTTTTTCTGTTTCGTGAATGAGCCCGGTTCGGTGTCTTGTAATAATGGCGTCTGTTCCTGGTGCTCCTTTAATTGCCTTTCTGATCCGTTCCTTATCCTTCAGAATAGTGGAGATGGTGGAATGGGCCAGCCCTTCTTCTTGTGCTATAATGTTCACCTTTTTCCCCTTGTCATGCGCTTTGATGATCTTCATTTTCAAATCAAGATTGATGGTTTTCCTTTGCTTCTTGCTTCCTTCCTTGGCTGAAGTAGAGTTCTTTCTCTTCCCTTTTGAAGACATTGCCAGCCCAAATAAGAATCAGTTGCAAAATACTGTTGATAGAGAGAGAGAGAATAGTTCAGAAGGATTTATCTTCAGTGTTAGGATGGGGAAAGACAGTAATGTAGTACAAGAATGTATTTTTCTTGTCTGGTAAAAATTTATTTTCCTGACAAAAGCTCATCTATGGACACTCATTAATTTATTATATTGAATATTTGTTTATACATTCCATCTTTGTTCTTAACTGGCTCCCTTCCTGCATCTTTTCATCATTTTTCCCCTTCATGTACGATACTTATAAGACTGAATCTGATTCTTGACAATTGGCAAGACTGAATTGTGAAAGTTCATTCTACATACAATTTATTAAATGTATATCCCACTGAATTCAAACGACTCTTGGCAGCTTACAATAAAACATTTGTGAAGAAAATCCAGAGTTCACAGGAAGTCATAAAAATAGTTGCAAAGTTGAAGATCAGGAGTTTAGAGAACAGATACACAATAAATCATATAGCAATATTACTTCATCAGTATTTACCCTCAGGTTGGTCTCTGCATTTGCATAGTCCATCATTTTCTCTCTCAAACATATAAATCATTATCACATGTGGAGCTAAAAGAGTGCACACTCAGAAAATACAGGTAGTCCTTGCTTAATGACCATAATTAGGACAAGAAGCATTGAGCTAGGTGATTGTTGAGATATCATGACTGTTTCACCCAATGTCCACAATCCTAGCACTCCCCATTGTGGTCATTAAACAATTTCATGGGTCACTATGTGAATGGAGTCCCTCTCCCTGTCTATGGACTTTTTTGGACTCTGTACATACTTGAATTTTGGTTGCCAAGGTTCTAGCAGACATTGGTATCCTTCCTGCCCTATCTAGGGGCTCTCTGTGGAGGCAGGGAGAGAGGGATTTTGGGTTCCATGCATTCTTGGATTTCAGCTCTTGAGATACAAGCAGACACAAAACAGCAAGGATCTCTTTCATCCAGCCTCCAGAGGCAAGAGGGAGACCTAAGTAGGCAGTAGCAGTTTGCAATCTTTCCTGTTGGCTTCCCCATTGACTTTTTGGGAAAGATTTCAGGGAAGATTGCCAGTAGCGATCACATGATCACAAGGTCATAAGTACAAAAGGGACTACCAGTATTCTAAATGTGAATTCTTTTGTGACCATATGTGACAAAGATTTTTATGTATGTAAGAGAAATGTATATAGCTCCCTTCCTCCTTCCAGCAGAAATAACAAAAAGGGAGTTGGGAGAAGGGTACTTACATGGGAAGGAAAGAGGAAAATGGGAAGAAAATTAGATTGAGAGGAAACAAGGAAAAGAGAAAGGAAAAGAAAAACCTTCTCAAGTGTTAGGAAGCAGGTTACTTTTTTTCTGGATTCAGCTGTTTGAAGAAAGGATTTTTACTTTATTGTATAATCAAATACAAAAAACTTTGTTACTCCAACATATACTGTCTTCATAGAACTAAAAATATCTCACCTGCAATTTATATGTAGAAATTGCCTGAACACATACAAATGCATGCAGCGATAAGCAGATATCAATGAATACAGTTCGTAGAGATAACCTATGTTTACCAACTGCTTTGTGCAGTAAGATTTCAAATTTACATGGTGTAACTTTCAAGTTATAACTCTGCGACCAATTCTCACATTTACATCATTCATGTACTTTGCAACTGGTGCACACTTTTGCTTGCGAGAAGCGGAATTAACACCACTCAATATGAAGGGTGAAAGTAAAATTGTAAGCTGTGGTCACATAATTTTCTACCAAATTCCCACATTCCTTCATTGAATGTTCTAAGAGAAAATAAACCCAGTAATGTGATTTTCCACTTAGTGACTATGTTGCTTAATAATTGAATTGCTGGTCCCAATTGGGGTTGCTAAGTGAGGACAATTTGTATTGTGCCAGAGCATTCAGCCAAAAGCTATATATTTTTTAGATACGCGAGATCATTCTCCAAACAAAGGTGCAAATGAGTTTTGTAATTAATCTCTTACCTTCAAAATGCCTCTGTTTGTATTTAGAACTACAGACCTTAAAAATATAGTATTAGCTCTGCTTATCCCAAGCGAAAATGCACACTAGTGCAAATGATGACACGAGGGATGCTGCAACCATTATAGGTGCGTGGCTCGATCGCAGTTATTTTTTTTTAGCAACAGAGTAACTTTGAAGGGTGGCAACGCGAGGCAGTTAGTTGGTAAGCAAGGGCCACCTGTATATTGTCTAGAACAGGAGTTACAGAAATATTGCAAATAAATACAACTATTCACGGCTGTAGAAGGCGATCTATTTTTAAAACGCATTTATTTTACCTAGCAGCAAGTGCAACAATGCTCCGGCGGCGTGCATCCTACGCCCCGTTTGCCAGGATGAGATAAAGAAGGTGCCTACCTCAAGAAAAAAATCAGGCAACAATTACGTACAAATAAAGAGCGCTCGCTAAGGCGACTTTTTCAGCAAAGCACCTGCGGTCCTGCTCCGCTCAGCTGCTCCCCTTTGCAAGCAAGCCTTTCCACGAAGCGACGGGCCAAGCATCCCCCTCACCTGATCTTCTCCCGGCCGTTCCTCCCCACCGCACACTCCCCTTTTAAAAAAACGGAATCGGAGGTCACGGCGGCCTCTCCCCTCCCCTTTAACATCCGCTTCTCCCTTTGCCGGAAGGGGTAATGCTCGTCGGTGAAACAGGAAGCGGATGAAGCCGGAGCGCGCTTCTAGCCGCGAGATCAGCGCGCGAGGCGGGCCGGCCGGCCGGGGGTCGAAGGGGAGCGGTTGGGGCGGCCCCTTCGCCGGGGCGCGGGCAGGGAAAGGCCGGCGCGGCGGCTTCATGGCTCGGAGCAGGAGGATCCGGGGCTGAACGCCCTGCCCGTCCATGGAACTCGCGCCGGTGGCGGTTGCAGTCGTCGCGGCCGCTCGAGGGGCGCCGGGGGAGGACAGGGGAGCGGCGGAGGCGCCGCCAATCGTCTACACGATGGAGAACAAGCCCATCGTTACCTGTGAGTGCACCGAGCGCGCGGCGGGGCCGTTCCGTGCGTCCCCCGCCCGGGTCGCCGGCGAGGGGCGGGACCCCGGGAGCCGGGAAAGGCGTAGTTTCTGCACGGGGAAGGCGCGCCTGGGTCGGGTGTCCCTGGCACTGCGCGGAGGCTCCGCCGCGGGCGTCCGGCGAGGTGTCGGGTCGCCCTCGTGGACGCACCGGAGGGCCGAGGGCCGCTTCTGCTCGCGGCGGCGGCGAGGCGCGGCGGCAGCCCTTTCAGCGCTGGTTCAAATGGTCAACGCGGGAGGCGCTCGGAGAGAAGTCTATTGGCCCTTAACTGCGCTCGCACGCCAACGATTCCACACGTGTCTCTTTCGTGGGAGGGGTGAGCAGCTAGAAGGATGGGTGGGAGTCCCGTTGGCTGTCTCCTTTGGCTCAGACGAACCCCACGCCCGTACAGGTCTTTGTCTCAGTTTCGCCTTTCCTCTCTCAAAATGAAACAAACCTAGGACAAATGGATTGGATGGAAAGGAGTTCCCGAAGGAAGGGTGGAAACCTGGCTTTGGGAAACTCGAATGGCTCCAGAACCCATCAGTGGTACGATGCATAGACCTATGAGAAATTTGTACAGTTGAGCCTTTTGCTGTATGCTAGTACGCTAGTTATTAGTAGAATTGTTTCTTCACACATAAATGTAATAGGCTGGTGTCCTAAGAAATGATTATGCTTATCCTAATTGGCTTACTATCATTTGGAGGACTATGTTATAACTATTATAATGTAAAAAAAATGGAAATGTAAAAAAAAAAAATTTTTCACTTTTCAGTTTCAAACTGTAGTATTTTTAAACCACCAGTTTTGCTACTGGTAGTATATTTTAAGGAAACTTAAGCAATAATTCAGATCTGTTTTGAAGCAGGATAAATTATCCTTAATTTGTAAATAAGTATAACATTTTCCATGCTGAAAAAGTTTACAGTTGAGTTATATATTATCCCATCATCTGTATTTGTTTGAAATGCATGGAGCAGAAACAATTAGAGCTGTTATAGGAGTGAAGCGTAAATACATTTCTAGTAGGTTTTCATTCATGCAGAATATTTAGTCTTAAAATTTTACCCCTGACGTTTTGTAATAGTAGATTGTGATATACATGATGAACAATAACTTGCCTAATATTCAGTAGACAGTGTGTGTTGGAAACATAATATTTCCTTGCTCACTGCACTAGCTCACAATATTTTTTATATTTATTGACTTCTGGATAGCAACTCTACCTGACATATAACGTAAACAATGATGCCTGCATTTGATTATGCATAAAGCATATCGTGCATCTTTCTATCAGAGATAAGTCTGCTTTTTCTCAGTATAGTTATCTTGTAGTTTTAGCTTCATTCTGTTGAATAAAAAGCAGTACAGTTTGTATTTCCAGTATAGACACATTAAATGGTATAAGTTAAATTGAACTTTATTCCTAGTTGAATGTTAAGCTTTAAAACTTAGAAAAGGCTGTCTTTTTACAGACATAGCTGTACTGGGAAAGTCTTTACAATGTTAAAAGTACTTCATATATACTATTTCAGCTGTCCTTAATCCTTTAAGATCTGCAAGAGGGAGAATGCCACTTCAGAATCCCACAACTGAGAAAAATATGATGTGTGGGCTTCCTTTGATTACCTATCATGGTTTTGCATGCCCTCTTTCCTGGCTTCTTGTTTCCATATTTGGGACTTCAACAACCTAAGCATGCCTTTTATTCCACAAATGCCTGTCAGTGTATAAGAGGGATCTCCGTTCATTCTTGGGCCTATCCATGCAACCAGCTCTTAAAATACAATATTTTAAAGCCAGCAACTAGTAGTCAGTATGCAAAGGCCTAGATTATCTGAGTGAAGAGAGTTCAGTATCTTCTTTTTCTTTCCCTGGGGAGAGTTTAAAAACAAGAAGGTCAAGCAAGGTCTTGAGGCTAGTTAATCTCAAAAGGGAAAGGCATTATGTTACACAGGAATTTAGCTGAATGTTCCCTTCTGAGTTTTTTAACTAGCAGTTAAGACAGTTAAGGCTCTTCTGGAATGGGCTGCTTACAAATACAGTAAAATAAGATACTGAATTCCAGTTGTGTGTTCTGCTCTAATTAGGATTTCTGAAGCTTGTCTGTGTCTGTTACATAGTTACTGTTATAGCCTTGTAGGAGAAGAGCTGTGTTAAATTATGGTAACAGAAAATTAGGAATCTGGTTGCACCTTTTGCAGCTAAATTCCTATTTTTACAATATTTTATTAATTTTTATCCCATCTTTTTGTAAATAACTCAAGGTGGCAAACATACCAAATACTCCTTCCTCCTCCCATTTTCCCCACAACCACAACCCTGTGAAGTGCGTTAGGCTGAGAGGGAGTGACTGACCCAAAGTCGCCCAGCTGGCTTTCATGCCTAAGGCAGGACTAGAACTCATGGTCTCTTGGTTTCTATCTGGTCCCATAACCACAAGACCAAACAGACAGACAGACCAAACTGTTTCTCTATATACATTTAAAATAGGTATTTTACAATGTTTATATTGCTGTTGTTCAATCGCTAAGTCATGTCCAACTCTTCGCAACCCTTTGCAAAAAAAAATACAAGAAAAATATTTATATGACATGGTTGTATTTGTTTATGGGATTTATTTACTACCAAAATAGATTCTAGTTCATATGTAAAATAGAAATATTTAATAAACACAATAATACAGGTTAATAATTTTTGTCAGTGATAAGAGCAAATATTGTTATTTACTATTTAAGTTTTATGGAAAGAAATAGAGAAATTATAAAATATAAACAAGAAATTAGGAAAGAAATACATAAAAAATAACAAAAGCAAAATAACAAAATCAGAAAAAGGGGAACTATCAATTTATTTTACATGTTAATCAAATGTAAACATAGTTAAAAATCTACTTTAGCAGAAAATAATTATAGCCTAACATTACAAAATAACCTGTGCCACAGGAAAATATATGCCTTGTCAAAAATGGGTAAGTCGCACATTTCTTGAATCCAGTCTTTAATATCAGTAATATTGCTACTTTTCAAATTCCTGAAAATCTCTGCAACACCCCAGGCCCAGTACAAACGAAACTTAAAAAATAGTCTTATTCAAAAATGTCAACATAGCATTAACATCAAAAAATTTCCTCATATATCTGTTTATTTACATTTAAATTTATTCTAGTAAGATGTCAGTGATCCATAGTATCAAATTATTTGAACCAATGACCTCTGAAATTTCTTACATCACCAGCAGAGAAAATAATGATCATTCTTTTGAATACATTCTTTGGAGTAAACTCAAAAATTTTGATTCATCAAAATTAATTTAAAATTAAAGGAAGCAAATTTAATATTTTTAATACCTGCAAGCATTGATGTTCTATTATTGGATGTTCAGTTCTTGAATCTATGAATCACAAATGTTCTTAATGTTCCTTTGTTTTTGATATGAAAAGGACATGGGTTTAATTTCCGATATCAGTTCCATTTAATATATCGATCTCCAGGGTTTTTCAGATGCTGCCAAAGTATCCAGTCTATATTGAGGCATTAAAATATACTTAAGTTGCATATATTATTATTGTGAATTAGGATAAGAAAAATCCATTTGAAGTTGAGAAAAAAAGTTATTGCAAAGTAATTTATTTAAAGTGTATTTTCCAGATTTTACCAACAGCTTCCAACAGAAGATTTTGCTTCCTATTTTAGAGGGTTTTTTTTCCATAAAATTAAATATTCATGAGCTTCGACATCAAAACTCAGTTTATGAGCTAACAAGGCCCAAACTTGTTTGGTGACTTGTAAACGTGAGAATTTATATAATTGTCCATCTCACAAATCATGTGATTCTGGGTGGTGTACAACAAACTACTTATTTGTTAGAATATTTGGTCACATATTTAACTTGATTAGTTGTCTATTGTAGAAACAATATTCGTCCTTGTCTTACTACTTTTCCTATTCTGAGCCATACAGTTTTTCCAGATGCATTTCTTACAGTAGCTTTTAATTCATTATAAAATCTTTAAAGAAGAATAAGGTATTCTAGTATACCCATTAGCGATAATATTTTTCAGCTATTGGCATGATCTATATAAAGATCTTGCTGTAGTCAATAAAACAAATATAAACTACTTCTTTCTGAAATATCTCCAGTGATCCGTTTTAGATAACTAACATGAGATGGAGAGAGGTTATAAAGGTTTATATGTTCATTGTGTCCTCTGTTATTTCTACAATGTTTTTCAGAGTCCATGATTCTGATCCTGTTTGGTCACAGGATATAACTTGTAGTATAATTGTTTCTTATAGTGAGGAATGTTGGGGGGTTTTAGGGTTAATCCTGCAGAATCTACTCATTTTAGTGCATTTACCTAGTTCTTCCAATGTAGCTTATCAATACATGATGCAACAAGGGGTTTTTGTTTATCAGGACTGTCACAGAACTTAATGCTGATTTGGCTGAGGGATAGTAACTGGCCCAGGGTAAAGAATATTATAATTGTGTGTATTATAGTGAGGAATATAATGAACTTTATATATTCCTTTTAGCAGAGGATATCTATGACAAATTTCAAATGAATAGGTTAAGAGACTTCTGTGCAAAGAAAAGGTGATAACAGTTACATTGTGAACTGACTCACATACAGAGTCCCATCATTGGTAATTCATGAGATCAACCAATATGGTTTCTGTCACTTGCTTAGGTCTGAAACCAGACTACCACAAGGGTAGATCATCAATTCAGTATCTTCCAGAGCTTTCTGCCTGAGTTTCCCAACTACTTTCCTCAAAAAAGGAGGTTGACGATGAGATTGTGGTTGTTTTCTATTGAATTCAGCCTAGACTTCTTGAATAGCAGAGAAACTAGGGCCTTTTTTCAAACCTCCTGGAATTTCCCCTTCTTTCAAAGTACAGTGGTGCCTCACAAGATGAGTAATTCGCAGGGTGAGAAACTCGCAGGACGAGCAAAAAATTTAATCAAGAAATATTCCGCTAGACGAGACGCGACTCACGAGACGAGGAAACTTCGTGCCAAACCTTGCGCATCATCAGTAAGCACGCTCTGTATTTCCCATTCAGGCAACTCTGCATGAGAGTTCTGCCGACTCTTACCTCGTGCTTTACTCCATTGTTGC
>JANHZU010008155.1:226106-236225 GCA_032468055.1 Acrochordus granulatus
TGGGAAGACTCCGGGAGGCAGTGCAAGACAGGGGGGCCTGGTGTAATGCAGTCCATGGGGTCGCGAAGAGTTGGACAAGACTGCGTGACTGAACAACAAAACTTTGAATCATCATTAAATGAATGGTTGTAAATTAAGACTACCTGTAATTTACTCTGATATTGTATCCCCTATTTATTCTGCTTGATATGGCCATAGTTATAGATAATACTATCCACTGATATTACTCCAAATCTGTTGTCCCCAATTGAATTGAACTGTGATCATTTTGGAATCATTGTGCTTGAGCTTAGAATTCCTCCCTCTCTGTTGTTTTTCACATTACAGCCGATCGTAGCTTTGATGTTGTATACCTTAAGAAGATATAGTTTGCCAATTTAAAAAGAGCTCTTCATATAATTTACTACTGAAGTTTCATAATTGGAATTATATCCATTAATGAAATCTTGGGATGTGTGATTTGAAAATACACTCTTTGGACATGGAAAAGATTTGAAGCAGTAGCACACAGAAAAATCATGATTTCCAAATGCTACATTGATATTTTTCTCCATTAGGTATTAGATGGTCATGAAGGCCCCATCAGTAGTCTTTGTTTTAACCCAGTGAAGTGTGTTCTAGCAAGTGCCTCTTGGGATAAGACAGTCAGATTGTGGGACATGTTGGATAGCTGGAGGACCAAAGAAACGCTGGCACTAAGTTCTGATGGTAAATATACTGAAATGTTCTGAATGTCTTGCCTTGTTTGGGTGATAATGCAATAATTATGGGGGTTCCCTGGCAGAATGAAGCCAGTCACATGGAGATGTCCAGATTGCTGGTACTGGAACAAAAACTTCAATGTGACACAATTTTTGTTATTGAGTCTGAATTGTGCTTTACTGTTATTGATTTGTTTAATACAATTTAGAAGCTGCCTACTCCAAATGGTTCTGGGTGGCTTACACTTTAAAAAGTAAGTGCAATCTAAAGAAGAAACAGTGTAAACATCCAGAAAGCAAACTCTGAATAATTATAAAATATCCTTTTGGTATTCAACTGCCACTCTGCTCCAAGACCTGGGAGAATAGCCACATTTTCACTCCCTTTCTGAACATCATCTGGAATGTTCAGATTTCCAAGTAATCAGATGGGAAATAATATTGACCATGTTAAAGCTCCCATTGTACGTATGCTTTAATACAAGAAATAGGATAATCCGTATGAAATGTGGGATTTCTATGCTTGTAGAAATTTAAGATAATCACAACTGGTCTCTAACAACTGTTTGAGAAATGGAAGATAATGCAGTCAAAATGCATGTGATGGAAAAAATTTTTAAATAAAGCTTGCCTCTGATTTCACTCATGATTTTTGCAGTGCTTGCTGTTGCCTTTCGTCCAGATGGCAATGAGCTTGCTGTAGTTTCCTTAGATGGGCAGATCACTTTCTGGGATCATGAAAATGCAGTGCAAACTGGATCAATTATGGGGCGACATGACCTTCAGATGGGGAGGAAGGAGCTAGAGAAAATAACTGCCAAACAAGCTGCTAAGGGCAAGTAGGTAGCATGCTTAGAATTTTTTTATTTTTTGAACTAGGAATATCTGTTAGAATTGATGAGTCTCTTATTTGAATATTTTTTATTATAGGCTTATTTTAATATTGGAGTGCAAAGATTCTGCTCTGCGTTCTCCTTATGGTTTTCTTTTGAGTACATGTATCCTAAAATTATAAGTATTTATCTAAATCAATGTAATTTCCAGCTGTAGAGAAAATATGAATCTAGAATTTGTACCCATAGAACAAATTTTGGACCCTTAGAACAAACTTCTAGAATCATAGACTGTAAAGATTGAAAGGGATCTTGAGATTTACAGTAGTTCAACCTAAGTTTTATTTAGAACATAACCTTGAAATAATTTTTTAGATCTCCCAACACCTTTTTTATATTACTTTAACAGACAAAGATTGTGAAAATAAAATAAACTTGTCAGGAATGTGTTTAATTTGTTTGGATTTTACATGGGGGTAGTTTTTAGAAATGTCTCTTCAGATTGTTAAATCTCACAAGATTGAGAATTAAATTGCTTATATCTGAGTCATTATACAAAACTATGCTTAAAAAAATTCCCAACCTCTACCATATGGGATGCAGACTGTATTTTTTCCAGAGTAACTGCTCTAGTGAGAACTATAAGCTGTGTGATATTTAAAGCTTGAGATGCATATCAAATTACTGATTCATACTTTTTTTCAGATCTTTTACTAGTCTGTGTTATTCTGCTGATGGCCAGTGCATTTTGGCAGGAGGGCTGTCGAAGTTTGTTTGTATTTATCATATTAAGGAACAGATTCTCGTTAAGAAGTTTGAAATATCTTGCAATCTTTCTTTAGATGCAATGGAGGTTAGTGTATGTGTGTTTGGAGATGGGATAAACTCCTGGGATAAGTTTATGGAGTAAAAGTATGCTAACCAATGCTACTTGCCTTGCCACACACTATTTTTAAATAGATAGTAAATGTATTATTTGGACTGAGTAATCTAAATTTGTGTCTATGATTTGATTGTTTGCTCTACAGAATTCTTTATTAAGACATTCCTATTTATCTGTGCTCTGTATTGTTATATCAGTTTATTTGTCAATCATAATTCTTGGTTCTGATGAAGAAGAGCAAGGATGCAGCTTTGACTGTAGGTAAAATATTCTGAAACATATTTGGAATTTGAAATAGGCTGTGTTATCATATACTTTATTTTACAGGAGTATTTGGATCGCAGGAAGATGACTGAATTTGGTAGCATGGCTTTAATAGAAGAGGGAAATGGAGATGATGATGGTGTTGTCATTCCTCTTCCAGGAGTTAAGAGAGGTATAAGTTAATTATAAGGCTCTCCAAATTATGTCTTTTAGAATAGAATATTTTCCTTTGAGTAGTGAGAGGTGAAAAGGATGATTTTTAAACAAGTCATTTTGTTTGTTCTCACTTGATAAAATGATGATTGAATCTTCCAGTTTGGAGATCAACCACAGTGTCTTTATTGGGGAATGAAAAGCTTTGCCCCAGTTTATAGTTATTGGAAAATATGTCAACATATTAAGGGTATTACAACAGTCTTTTTCATTATCTGTGATGCTTTTAGCTAATACAGTTGTATTATAGTAACCACTGGTGTTTTCACAACTGTCCCTGTTTTGTAACAGTATACATATTTCATCTCCCAGTCCCCTTTACTCCCTTTCTGATGTTGCTATATTTCAGTAATTTGGAATAATTACGGCAAGGGAAAATGGGCTTGATACTATGATTGAAATCTATTTCCCAAGGGTTACTAAAGTTGGTAACTGAAAAATTTAAATATTTATCTATAAATGGCATAGTTCAGAAATGGTTGCTATGATGGTAACAAATGTTTAAGTACACATCACCTAAACATTTGTACTGGTTGACAAGGTCATTTACTTAATTCCCAAGGAGTTTATTGTTGGGGTGGGAAAATATTGATGGAAGAATTGCCTTGTCCACCAATTTGAGTTCCTGGAGGAAGGATGGGAATACTTTTAATTTTTTTTGAAAAATAAGAAATATAAATGTATCTGTGTGGTTCTCTTTCTTGCTGCACTTCTTTTTGTAGAAAAAATCAACTTACAGAGTCAGCGCTCTTACCAGCATTTTGCTGGTTTGTGCAAGATACACGTAGGAGTTATTGAGCTGCATTTTGCTTTATTTTTCAGGCGATATGAGTTCTAGGCATTTTAAACCAGAAATAAGAGTGACCTTCCTCCGCTTCTCTCCTACTGGTAGGTTTTTGGAGGATATTTTCATTACTTGAAAAATGTTCTTCATTTCTCTGCCAGTCCACTTGCCCTCTTTCACCTCCCTAGTTTTATCTAATATTACAGTGCTTCCCTTTCAGGAAGAAATTGGGCAGCAACCACTACAGAAGGTCTTCTTATCTACTCTTTAGACTCTAGTCTCACCTTTGATCCATTTGACTTAGAAATTGACATCACCCCTAGCAATATTCGTAAAATATTGCACCAAAAGGAGTACACAAAGGCTATTGTCATGGCTTTTCGACTAAATGAGAAGAAAATGATTCAAGAGGTTCTGGAAACTGTGCTGTATGATGAAAGTAAGCTATAGTAGTATTATTAGTCTTTTGTGATGGTTTCAGAAAACCAGATTTCCTACATTTTTAAGCTGTCAACAAAACTCTACTTGTGTATACACTAAAAAGAAGGGAAAAGATAATATCCAGAATAATTTGGGTTTTTTAAATGGGAAGTTCTCTAATTTTTATACATCACAAGATAAAAGGGAAACTGGAAAAAAAAAGAATTATGTCATGCATACATTATGTCATGCAGTGTAGCATTTCCTTGCCTTCAGTGTCCTTTGCTAAAATGCAAACATTTTTTTCTGCATAAGTTATGACAAGTGGACTCTTTTAACAGTTAAGTTTACTCATTTGTTGTCAACTAATATATCCTCTTTGTTATAAACAGTTGATGTAGTCTGCTCAGCGCTTCCAGACTTGTACATAGAAAAAGTTCTAGAATTTTTAGCATCTTGCTTTGAGAAATCTCGTCACTTGGAATTCTATCTCATGTGGACACAGAAGTTGCTCATGCTGCATGGATGCAAGTTAAAAACAAGGTTAGTGAGCTTAGCTTAATATGGTTGAAAGGGAGAGATACATGTTAATAGTCAAGAAATAACTTTAAAAGGCCATTAGTTAGAATGTCAGTATGGGATAGGATGTCCTTTCTTTTTTCATTGACTTATGATGATTTGACTGAAGACTGGAATATAAGGGAAGCAATAGTTACGCTATCAACTGTCATATCCAAGAAAAGGTGCAACCAGTATGTTATCTTTGTGTCAACTAGTAGCCATTTTATTGGTAATGCTTTAGACACTTTTTTCAAGCTCATTAATCCTTTGAAAGTTAAGTATAAATTAGCAAAAATAGAGTGGGCTTTTTATTTTTAGCATATGAACTAGTGCTGTGCAAAACCTTGAAAAAATGTGCATTGGCACCAAGAAACAGTTGGATTCTTGCAAACTTTTTGTGGTTTTGAAATTTTTTCTTTTATGCGTGTGCATGGCATAGATTCACTACTGTGAAATGTATTTGCTTATAAAAATAGAAGACTTGCAAAGGATATATTTGTTTTGTTTTTATGTCAATATTTAACATAGATATGTAGATGTTTCAGTTTTTATGTTAATACTTCTTTCAAAAGCTTTGCACAGCCCTAGTTTACAGAATGAATATTTTTGTCCTTTTGCAGATCAGAAAAACTGCTGCCTATTGTTCAGTTTCTTCAGAAGAGCATTCAGAAACATTTTGAAGACCTTTCTAAACTGTAAGTATTTTGTTTGATTCTGTTCAACTTAGTTGGAGAGAATAAAAAACCAGCACTACAAGATCATTTTATTTTAAATGTTATTTCCCTTTTTCCCATTACTTATGGTAGGTTGTAAATTTGAATAAATGCCAACTTTAATTTTTCTTTAGAACCTTAGTCATTCCTTGAGTCTATAGCCCAAAGTTACGATACTGAGCAACAGTCCATACATGTAATTATATCTTCTGATGGCAGTGGAAAAAATAAAGGCTTGCCTGATTTACTCTAATATTCTTTTTTTTTTAATATTTTGCAACAGAAAGTAACTAGGAGGAAAGCAGAGTTGTATATTTGATTAGGAACTGTATGCATACATAAGGCATTGTACCTCAAATATCTCAAGACAACTTTCAGATTACTTCAGAGTATTAAATGATGTATTAGTTGAGTGATGTATATTTGAACAAACCATATAATTAATTGCCTCTGATTAGTTGCTGTATTTTTATATATGTAGGCAGCTTTTGACTTATTTTTGTGATGTTTTTTGTTTCTGCAGTTGTGATTGGAATTGTTATAACATGAAATATATTCTATCTATTGCACAACAACGGGGTATAAAACGTACAGCAGAAGATTCTGACAAAAATTATTTGAAAAATTTGGAAGATTCCAGTAATGAGTCTTTTATGGAAGAATCATCTGTAAATTTATAGGAGTATGATACTTTTTTCCTTGCAGAAATTTAAACAGTGGTATTCACTGAGGACTTCATAGCCCTTAAAGTGGCCTATTTGTTATAGATGAATGTGAAATAATGTGGGAGAAAGTACTTTGCCTTTTATACACTTTTTTCAGTAATTAAATAGCTGGACAATATAATAATGTCTTTTTTTCTTGCCATTAGGCCTGTAATTTTGTTGTAGGTTGCATGAATTGTAAGTGTTCCTACCCATGTCTGATGCTTACATCATTGGAAATTACCTAAATGGCCTGTTATGTAAAATTACTACTACAATATAAAATTATGGGAAGAAGTTACAAGGACCAAAAGAATGGATTCAATGGATTCAATTTTATACATTTTGCAAACAAAACAGAAGAACATTTATTGTTCTAAAATAATCAGATTTTCTAGAAATCTTTTGTAGAATCTTATTCTAAACATCAGAATACAAATACAGTAAATAATTGAAAGTATTTTTCCAATTTTATTAAATATTATACAGATAGAACTAATAAAATCTATATAGTATAGTAATGTATTTACAAAAGTAAAAATTAAAAAGAGAAAAAGAAACCTCCCCCATCATCCCCAGCAAGTATAACCAACATTAACAACTTACTGCTATCTCTTAAAATAAAACCAAACAACTCTTCATCCCATTTCTCACCTAATTCTTTTAAAATCCATCTCTAAAACCTCATTTCTCAATATTATAAAAAGTCCATAGTTATCAAAAATAACTATTACAAACCCAATTTGAATCCTATCTTTTATATTTATATCTCCATTTCTATTAATCTTTCTCCCAACAATCTTTAGATTGAAAGTTCTAACATCTGCTTTCTCATATTCTCTTTGTCCCTTCTCTTAAAATTCTTGGTATCTTTGTGAATCCCATTTTGTAATTCCAGTGCAACTCCAAATTGCAGTTTCAGTAAATCCCTTGTCTAAATCCAATGTAAAAAAAATTATCACGCTTCTGGTTTATTATTTGTATATTGTTTTAATTATTAAACCCCCAGTTTCATAGCCTAGTAAATCTATTATTTCCATCTTTTTCTTGTAAGATATCATTTCTGTGACTTGCAAGTCAGTTTCAGTTTTATTCAATAGGGCTTGTTCTTCAGTAACACCTTCTGATTCTTTTGTAAAAGGAAATAACTCAAAAACAGCCTGCAGCCTTTCATTGAAAATCTCTTTTTGAAGCAACCATCTGGGGCCCTCTAGTGTCCAATCTTCAAACAGACATTTCCCATGAGAAAGGATCCTTTCAGTTATTTGTACCTTCAAAATCTCAAATCCGTCTGAGCCCATAATTTAAAAATTTATAAAGCCAATATTAAGCATCTTTTTGCTGTATATATGCCAGATTTTTTGTAACAAATCTTTAAATTTGTTATTAAACTTTAAAAAAAATGAAAAATACCTCCCCAAGAGATTTCAATGTGACCTTGAGCCAGCACCCTCTCACAGCCTAACTCGTTTCACAGGATTTTTGTTATTGTAGGGAAAATAGGAGGCTTGTTAAATATGTTTGCCACCTTGAGTTGTTTATAAAAATATAAATCAATAAATTAAAAAAAACCTTGCCAATCTGAATTTTCTCAATCTGTAAAAAACAAAAATAAGAGAGATTAAGAAGTGTGTCTCAATCCAATTTATAGTCTGTTTAGGTGACATTAGTAACTGTAAACATATTGGAACCTCACAACTCACAACCAGTCACAACAAGTCACAAGCTGACTGCAGAAACATAGTTTGTGCCATCTGCTCACATACACAAAAAGACAACTATCTGGAGTACATAGATAATCTTGCTATTTCTCCTTACTCTGAAGACATTTCAGCAGCCCAAATCCCACATTTGAGCATTGTTTTCAGTCAGTGTGTGTCCCTCTATTCTAGAGACATCAGTTTACCATGGTGGCTCACTGGAAACTCTTATTTGAAATAATTGAAAGTTTGGATTCCATATGCAGGGTAAGCCTTTTATGTCATAGTGTATCTTAATAGTGATAACAAAAATGCTTTGGAATTTTTGTTTTAATATAGCCTGAATGGAAATTATGAAGACATTCTACTGGTTTAATAGTAACAATGCATTAGAACTAGAGGCTACAATAAATTATTTATACTTGTTTCCCTGGAATTGTAGCTGGCTTATTGAGTTTTATTTTTTCTGGGATCCTGTTTTGTATAATAGTTTATCACTAATAAAAATCAAAAAAAATATACAGCCAATATAGAATATATTTATGTGAACAGTATTTGAAAATGATAAACTGGGGGAAGTGACCAGTGATGCACTAATCAAAAATACTTGCTTCATGAGATGGAATAACAAACAGCATTTTCTATCTGTGTAATACATATGATTTTGCTAGATAAGGTAGAATATACTCCGTGTATCCCTGGAAATAAAAATGTAATTACTGAAAACAACTATTTGAGTTATTTTTGAGAGAACTAAAATTTTGGTTTTATATGGCCATGTCATTCTGATGGATCAGAGTATTCTAACTCAGCTTGCCCTATCTTGTCTTTCAGTATTTATATCCCCCCATTATTTTTACAGTGAACATATCAAGCATACTTTCCTGTTTCTATTTTCCCTCATAAAACAACCCTGTAAGGTGAATTGGGGTAAGAGAGTATCTGGTCCAAACTCACTTCAGGTGAATTGGGGCTTTTATAGCTAAGGCAGGACTGGATCTCATGGTCTCTCAGTTTCAACCCTAGTACCTTCACCACTAGACCAAACTGACCCTCCAATATATTGATATTATACATTGTTATACTGAGTAATAGTAAACTTGGTGCAATACAGTGGAAAGATACAAGGGCTGCTGTAATTGGAATCCTCAGCGGAATACAAAAAGAACGAGTTTTTTTAATGAATATTTTGCTGTCTCAAAGTACGAGGTGAAGGCTCTTTTCTCTGTAAAATGCCTTATTTTAGTAATCTATTCCTAATCGAACAAAATAATTTTACTGAACATTTTCATGACTCAAGTGGGAAACTAATTTAACACAGTAAAAAATGCTTGGATTAGACACAGTACTTGAATCCACGTCTTTGGAATTAGGCAAGGCAAGACAATAAATTACTTAAGGACAGTTTTTTCCTCTCTGTTCTGAAGCTTTTGAATGGGCAAATTCAGGCTATAATGCTGACGGTGCTTCCTTTTCAAAAATGTCCGAAAGGAGTTTAAAATGACGGTAGCAGCGCAGCCCCAATCCGACGCACCATCCACAAAAGTCCTTCCGCATCAAGGCTGCAGGGATCAACTTTTCCACCCGATCGGTTTCCCTCCACAAACCCCGCCAAACCGCACTATATCTAGCGGGTTACTTCGCCTTTCCGCCCCGCAAAAGGCGTTACGGGGGGCACTCGGGGGGCCGGACAGCGCTGCGTTGCCTTTTGCGGGCGCGGGCGCTCCCCGCGACGAGGCTGCTCACTCGGCAGCGACGACCCCAGTCTTCGCGTAGTCACGAGCAGCGAGCCGAGGTAAGCCCTCCGGCCTCTAGTCGGAGCTGTGACATCCTCTTCCGAACCGCAGCCGGTAGAAAAGCTGCTGACAAGGCCTTCGGCGGCAGCGCCCGCTTTCCGTTCCCGTTCCGTCCTTCCTTCGGTATCGAGATGTGGGCTGCCAAATTCGCGAGCGGCCGCCCGCCTCTCGTGCCCTCGGCGCTGCTGCTCTGGAGGGGAGTCCCGGCTTCCCGCTCGCCCCTTCACTCCTCGGCGCACCGCCGCGGGGCGAAAGTCGCTGTGGTGAGTTCGCCTCGCCGCCGCCAACGCAGTCGCCTCACGGCCGGCGGGAGGCGTCCTTGGGGCGCTGCAGGGCGCGGGACTCCACCGCCCCGCGTGGCTGCGCCGCCTCCGCAGCCGCTTTTCTCCGACTGCGCCGAAAGGCATTTCCGTCCGGCGGCGGCGGCGGCGGTCTCGCTTTCCCCACACGGGAAGTCTGCCAAGCCGCCGCAGTCGGAGAGTCGGGTGGGGGTGGGGGTGAGGCGCAAGGACTGATGAGACGCCGCTCAGGCGTGTGACGGGTTAGA
>JANHZU010008155.1:241839-255203 GCA_032468055.1 Acrochordus granulatus
GCGCGCTTACTGATGACGCACAAGGTTTGGCACGAAGTTTCCTCGTCTCGTGAGTCGCGGCTCGTCTAGCGGAATATCTTGATTAATTTTTTTGCTCGTCCTGCGAGTTACTCGTCTTGTGAGGCACCACTGTATATTCTATTATCTCTTTAAGAGATATTAAAGCAGATTGTAAATTTCTTTTTCTTTCCATTCTGCTTCTGTCATAGTGCTTTCCTTTGCAAAAATGCAAATAATATTATAAATTGGAAAGGAAAAGTAATTAGACCTATTTTGCTAATTACAGTAATTTAGTTCTAATTTTTTGCAGTCTCCCCTCCCTGCTTGTTCAGTATTATAAAAAGGAGACTAAAGACTCTTGGTTTCATTCTACAGTAACATCCGATTTTATGTCGCATATTCCCCATTTCCCTTTTTTTTCTTTAGGCTGACCACAAGGAACATGAAAGTACTGTAGAAATGTGCAACTTGAATTCGGCTTATTTCAGTAAACTATCGTAACTCATGTCTGTCTGAGTTCAGATATGACATTAACCTGCAATTAGCTGAAAATGAAGTGCAGTTTTCTTATGATCAGGCAGGAGATCAATCATTCAAGTCACTTGATGTTCAAGTGTTTTGTTTCTCAGAAACGTATTGGTTTTGGAAGGGTTCTCTAGTTTTTTTTTATTTTTTCCCCTTGGTTATTTTGAAAGCATGGCAAAATAAGATTCCAAATAATAGTATAGTCTGCTTAGCCCAAGTTATGCCCTGAATTGTGATGGGAAAATGTTAAATTCTAAGATATTCTTCTGTATTTTAAAACATTGCATTAACATAGTTAGGTTTCAGTCAACACATTCTTCTTAGTTATATCCCCATTTCAAATGTCAAGTAACCCAGAAAGTGATGAGGACATTTCATTTTGTGATTTTTCTTTCAGAAGTTGATGGCATTAATTTAGCCTTAGAGAAAGTCAGATGATATATTGGAATTTATCTCTAACTTTGGCCTAACTGCCAGGCTCTGTAAGTACCATGTAGATACTGAAGTAACAGAAGGTTGAGACCTTACTGTGCTTTAAGTAGTTCTGAGATGCATGACTAGTTTCTTAATGTTAAAAATTACATGTTTAGCTATGATTAAAAAAAGTAAAGGTAAAAGTTTCCCCTGTCCAGTTGTGTCTGACTCTATGGGGCAGTGCTCATCTCCAATTTACAGCTGAGGGAGCCTTCTGTGGTCATGTGGCTGGCACGACTAGACACCAAGGTGCCCAGAGCTAAACAAATCCTGTAGAATCCAATAGGGATACCATGGCTGCAAAAATTCATATTACTACTAGACAGCAAGCAATAGTATTCCTTGGTGGTTTCCCCATTCATATGTTAACCACCTTCAATCTTGCCTAGTTTCTGAACCAAGCTAAATTTAACCAAATGTTGTCATCTATAGGAAGATATATTTGTGAGTAGAAGGAAGTATAGTACTGCTGATTTACAATGTTATGTAACATTGTTAATTTTCTTTTATGAATTTAATTTTCTTAAAAGTTAATTTTCTTAACTGTCTTTTATGAAGCGCATGTGGACACTTCCAACAAGATAGTTACTACACCAGCATTTATGTGTGAGACTGAATTGCATCACATTTTTGATGGCATTGGAGCTATGATAAAAAATGTGTTAAAACTGACAGGCAAATGAAATAAATGGTTTAATGACAAAAACAGTACCTTTTAGGAATATTGCAGTTTTGATGACAAAGTAATTTTAGAGGCATACAATGTACTTTTAGAGGTACTTTAAAGAACAGACACATTTCTGAACTGGAGTATTTTCGGCTTATTGAATCAGTTTCTTTTTCTTATGTCAAATTCTTTTCCATATAGTACTTTGTCATTGACAATTGTTTTAAATTCTGAACATGGTAATTATTAAAAACATTATAATTAATGACTCCTTACATATTTAAAGTATTATGAGCTCTTAGAATATTTCCAATAATTTACTATATTTTGCAAAGCATGTTATATGGCCCATCAGTTTCAATATTCTATAGTGTAGAAATTGTGATACAGAGTGTGAAATGGAACACTGTGCAACTGAATTTGAATCATCAGTATGACATAAACTCTAGAGAACAGAATCTGGGAATCAAGAACAGCAAAATAAATTCCACTGATTTTGCAGTATTTATTTGAATAGATACTGAATATTTGGGGTTAATTTCCTGCCAAGATAATTAGAAGGGATCTAATTAATTAATTTTAATTCTGTATCTGATTGCTTAACATTCCATAAGCACTGGCATATTACAGATTCCTGAAGAATTCAAAACCACTAATTAGAGATCTCTAGTCATTTGAGGAAATGAGGTTTTGGCTCAAATGACAGTTCTAATTATAGGGAATGTTTTACAAATTGTATTCCTCTTACGGAATCCATGTGAATATTATTAACAGTTCTGATTTACCAAGAGAATTGAAGAAGCAAACTACTGTGCAACAGATCATTTAAGAGAAATTTTTTCTCAATTAGATATACCTCAGGTTAAATAAAATAGATGAAATGAAATCAATGGTTTCCATTTTTATTAATATGTAGAGTATTTCTTTGGTCTATTTTTGTCTTGCCTAATCCAAGATAATTCATGTGATACTTTTATATGAAATAATTTGTGTGTGTGCACTTTCAAGTCAGTGTTGACTCCTGGTGACTACCTTGATAAGTCTATGCAGGTTTTTCAGCACCATTTTCAGAAGTTCTTTGCCATCATCTTCCTAGGGCTGAGTGTGTGTGCCTGGTCCAAACTCACCAGCTGGCTCTATAGGTAGGCAGGACTAGAACTTACATCTTCTGGTTTTCTAGCCTAGTGCCTTTAGCATATATATCAAACCAGTTCTATCAAGTCATTCATGTCTGGGTGTGGGACCTATGACATTCTACAGCCTCTTGAGGTTCCCCCAGACCCATCAGGTGGTGACAGATGCTGAGATGATTGTAGTAACATCTAGTAAGCCATTGATTTTCTGTCTCTTCATAGAATATCACAGGATCTCTTTTCTCTCTCTAAAAAGGCCACAAGACTGGTATATCAGAATTGAAGAATAATGCAGCAATGGCAAAACTGACAGCATGAATCCCTAAGTAAATTTAAGCAGGAATATCTATGCATATTCTAATTAGTCGAGGTCATGATTTGTAGCAAAACTGCAACAAATGCAAACTTTCTTAAAATGGCAACTGGACTTGTATTATTAAATGTAACCAAATGGCTCCTTTATATACCACACATCATACAGCAAACCAAACTTAAAACATTTGGAATATGATTTCTAGGAAAAGAGCTATAAAGTCAATTAAAATAATAAAGCAATTTTTAGCTATAATTGTTAGCTATAATCAGTGTTCAATATAAAGAACAAATATTTAGGTTAGCTATTGGGAAACAAAGGAAACAAACTTCATGAAAAAAATATATAGCTTTTTTATGTTTTACATCTGTTCCTATTATAATGTTTCAGTGAAGCAGACTGTATATATTGCAGTATTCTTAAGTTATCCGTATTCCAACAAAACATAATTTCAAACAAACTTGAGTGTTTTGTTGGAATGTTTTTGCTAGGAAGCAATCAGAACTAGACATGCATCCCTTGATATATAATTTTTATCCCAGAATCACTAGATGGGTGACATATGTATGCCAGCTATTACTGGGCAGCCTTCCTAGAGTCTCTAGATTAAGCCTCACAAATTCCTCTGTCCAATATGAGCATTATTGGCTACTGCTTATAGATGTAACATTGTTCACATGAGCCATACAGGGTGAACTCCATCTTGTGGGTAGGTGCTGGGCTTGTCGGCCAGAAGGTTGGCAGCTCAGCAGTTTGAAACCAAGCACCACCCTATAATAGAGTGAGCTGTTACTTGCTTCAATTCCTGACAACCTAGCAGTTTGAAAATGTAAAAATGCAAGTAGATAAATTGGTGGGAAGGTATAGTCATACTGGCTACATAACCATAGAAAAGTCTTCAGATAATGCTGGCTCTTTGGCTATGAACTGGAGATGAGCACCACCCCCTAGAGTTGGTCACGACTATAAGTCATTCTTTCTCTAATCAGTAGACTTTGATCTGGCTTTCCTAACTGCCCTTCTGCATTTTCCAATATTAGCTTGTCTGAGGAATGGACTTTAAATAAGGTTGCCCCTTTCTGCACTGCTGGTGCAACAAGCAGAGCTCTGCTTCTGGTGTAGGCTTCTCTTCCATAGGCTCAAACATGTCAACCTCATCTTGGGCACCACATGCTTGGCACAATGAAGCATATCCATTGGCTTGGCCTTCTGTAAATGCTTACAGAATCTTTTCCACAATCCTTTTATGCAAAAAGCTCTAGATTCAAATCCAACTTAAATGACCAAGTAACAAGATTTTTGCAATTTGATCATAGGATTGATCCACATGATCTGTCATGAACTTTATTCCACTACAATGGCAGGAACACATCATCATCCTCTACCTTTTCCTAGCCTGCTACACCTTTTTTTCTTACTATCCCTCAGAACTAGGTTTTCTAATTTGGGCTAACTCAGCTTCTTATGCTTCATTTTATTATAGGCAAACACCTCCATCCAGCTGGAGTGGATGAATACTATTCACTGGAGGAATGCCCCTCTTCAGTCAGTGATCACTGCCATCCATGGCCAATTTTTAAACAAGTTTTAACATGGAATGTGAAAGGTTTGATGGAAGAGTAGTTATAACAAGATTTGCATTCCATACTTCCAAAGCTACATGGAATTTACACAGCTTTTTGTTAAATTCATTTGGTAATAATAATTACTGGGAACTTGTGTCATGAAAATACTTAGTAGATTTGCAGATTTCCTTTCTCTATTTACATATAATATTGTGTAACTCTTCTCAAAGAGAAAAAATATTTTCTGTTGTGGTTTATATTTTGCAACAGTAACCATTTCTTTTTCCCTGAATTCCCCTTTCTTCCCTCTTAGTTTCTCATGCTCACATGGTGATTATTTCATCATAGGTAGGAAAGCAAACCATTTCAGTAGCACTGTGAGATACCCTGATGGATATGGGTTTTTCAAATGTTTGGGCCAATTCTATACAGAGTCACAGAGACTCCAATAATATTGTCTAATTAATACTCTGAGTTTTAAAGTATACAGAGGGATTTGGAATTTTGTCCTGTTAGTAACATTTACATTTCAAGAAGCTTGCAGAGCTGATAAATTTATTACGTTTGAAAAATTTAATATTTTAAGTCACCATTGTTAGAGATTATTCTAAGTAACAATTTCAGCATGTTATTTGTACACCTGATACTATCTTTTTTTAAATTGTAATGTTATAAGAACAGTTTTGCAACCAAAGGTACACTGTTTTATCTCAATATAGTTTCAGTAGCCTATTTTTAAGTCTTTACAACCTTGACACTCCTTGAAGTTCTAGTGCTAAATGATCTAAATTTCTTCCTCTTTCTCAGAATTCCTAGTGTAAACTATTAGGTAACACAAAGGTAAAATCCTTTAAGTCAGGCTTAATTTCTGATGACTTCAAGAGGATACTCATGCAGTTTTCTTGACAACTGGAAGTGGTTTGCTATTTTCTTTCAGGATGTTTCTTGATTTAACTGCCTAGTTTACAGCTCTGGAATTCCCTGGTGGTTTCCCATCCAAGTAGTAACCAAGCTTCATAGTTTCTGAATTCAGACAAAGTCAGCCAAGTGTGAGACACTAAGTAATATAACACTGTCCTAAAGCCAGAGTCAGAATGTTTTCAGTTCTCTAGGGAAGATTTATTATTTAATTCCCATAATCCACAAATTAAAGAATGCTGAATTTCACGGGGGGTGGGAATTAGAAGGAGAATAAGCAACAAGATTTGGAGCTTTTTTCCATGACTCATATTCCAAACAACTATTCTATTATGATTACTAGGAATCAACAGTTGCAAAGTAACAGAACAAATACCACGAAATAAGTGCAAGTCTGTAGTTAGTTCAATTTTCAAAGGCAATCTCATTCAATCTTTACTCCATCATAGACCAACAGATAAATACAAAAACCACAACATACAAAGAATTTTTTTTCCTAAAATATTTACAAAGGATTAAATATTATGACACAGCGTACAAACTATAAAACACCACTTGGCTGTGTCAAGGAAATAAAATCATATCTGAAATATCTTAAGATAAAATGATAGAATGACCAGGATATGACTGTATATCAAGGCACATGGAATGCTGTTACCTTTCTCACTGGATTAGATGGTACCTATTTATCTACTTGTATTTTTACACGCTTTTGAACTATATTGGCAAGAACTGGGGCTGGCAACGGGAGCTCACCCCGTTACATGGCTTGGGTCTCAAACTTGAGCTGCAGACCTTCTGGCTGACAAGCCTAGCATTTTAACCGCTTGGCCACCATGCCCCCAGATTTACTTACTCTATTAAATAGTTACTTAATTGTCAAATATGTACCTTAGGGCACTTAGCAAAAACAATGACCTTGATTTTAGAATAATTCCTATCTTTTCTTCATGACAGTGTTCAGCTAGTATATGGAGTGACCATTTCAGGCAAATCTTTGAGAAAGCAGCATGACATCATCTGTGTACAAAAGAACAGAAATGTGTATAATTCTGGCAAATGAAGAGATAGGCTATTCAGTATTTCTATAAGATTATATGTTAAAAAGAAAGCCAACTAAAATGTACTATTTCTAAACAGAAATTTCTTTAGTACAGTATTCTTGGGTATTGCATCACACCTTCGTCTTGGAGTTTTCATATAACTTGTATATAAGAACAAGTAATCTTTTATCAAGTGAGAAAGATTCAATTTATCCTGTAGTTTGGATCCAAAGATGAGATCAAAAGCAACCCTAAGATCACTCAAGGCTGCATAGAGTGATGAGCACTCTGTGAGATGTTTGAGGGGCAAAGTATAGTCAATAATTGAGCAGCCTTCTCAGAAATCTGCCTGCTTGACAGTCCAAATATTCTCCGTTATAACCCAATCCAGGATCTTTTTATGCAGGTGGCTAGCATATAGTTTACTGACCACACTGAGAAAGCTAATGCAACAGTAATTGGAGACAAATACCTCCTTTTTAATAGATGGGAATCACCAAAGCTAGGTCCCAATTATCAGGGTCTTTCACATGATTATCAATGTCAATGAATAAGAAAGCCAGAATGAGTACCCCTAATCTATGTTGTTTCAAATAAGTCTCTCCTGAAATAAAGTCATATCCTAAGCTCGTTTGGTTTCAAGTATTTAATCAGTTTTGTAATTTCAAAACCTAACATAAAGGGCCAGTAGGAGAGCAGATGAATTTCTAGTCTAATTCCCTCTTTGGGTAGAGTAATTCCTCCTGGGAGTACAGCAAGTTGAAATGGTCTTCCCAAACGGAAATGGGAACGAAAGATGAAATTTGTAGATTAGGGGAAGCAGATTGAAGAGTTGTACATTTCCAAAGTAGAGCTGAATTCTTAGAATGAGGAGCAGAAATTAGTTGATTCAAAGACTATTTCAGAATCTGCCTCTTCTTTGCCTGTACTGTTTATATTTCCTCCTCAAGAGGTGACCCAACTCCTTGGGTTGAATAGGAGAGAATCCATTTCATATTCCGTAAAGCAGGAAATTAGTTGTTTCTTGGCTGCATGGCAATTATTATCGAACCAAGATTGGATAAAAGAGCACTGATTCCAGTTATCACTAAATGGATAAGTAGAATTGGCTGAAGAAGCTGAACTAGTTGAATGATGGCACAGTCTGATTGGAGGACCTATCATCTAGAATAGCTTAGTACCTCATTGGTAGAGAGCATTTGAGTTACTCTGTCCTTCATCTAACTTTTCCATTTTGTTCACATTTGTTCCTTGGGGATATCATCAGATGGAACATCCAAAAAGTAAATACCAAAGGACTTCAAAAGCAGCACATTGGGACAGTGATCACACTGTTCTCTGTATGGAACTGGAGAACTGAGAAGATAGATTTCTTGATACAGCAATGTAGTCAAATGGGGCTATCGGTAATAGTGGTGCCTTTTATAATTTGCCAATCCAACTTGTAAAATGCTTGCAGCATATGTAAGCCCCTGTAATCTCCAGTGCAGTCTTTAGATTCTCTAATTAGGAAGGGCATTTGATGAGCATGAGAAACTTATTGGATTTTACACACCCGCCAAGGCTGAAATTGCCCACCGTTGAGTCAGAATAGTAAAGGCTTAAATGCACTATAAAACAGAGATCCAAAAATCTTATTTGTCTTATCCCCAACCCATAGCAGGTGCAGCTGAAAGTTGACGTTCATTGGCAGAACTTTGTTACTTGCAGGGAGGTTCCATATTTAGTTCAGTAAGACACACTTTGCCCAATATCTGAGAGAAATCTTCAAGGCTGTGCTACAGTGTCAGCTGATTTTTTCCCAGGAACTCATGGCCCTTGGAAATTTACCACTTCCACAGGAGCTTCAAAAGTAAAATAAAAGATACATGTAGGAAAAAGAAACCATTAAAATGGAGCATGCAACATTTACAGCCCCAAAAATGGCACACCAGAATCAACATATTTAAACATTCTTTCATCCATCTAATTCATCATCTTACTATAAAGTCTTCTGTGGAAAGAAGTTAAAGTTAGTCCCCTGAAGACAGCTGCAAATGGGAGGGTGTGATGTTCCTAAGTGTCAACACAGAATATGGGATGCTCTGATTATGAAAAAGTCTTTAGAACTATTGGAAAACACCTCAGGAGATTGGCAAAAAACTGTAAGTATACATGATAGGCCATATTAAAATCTCAAAAGGCTTCATGCTGTCCATTTGGTCAGGAATTGCACATTTTTTAACTGGATCAAAATATGCTGCCAAAGACTCCAGCTTGCTTTTCCACAGCTATCATGCTGGTAATTAACTGTCAGGACCCACCATAAAGATGAGGCTCAGATTTTAGGTAGCTTTTGTCTGGTGCTTGCTATGTCTCACAACAGTATGGTATGGTGTGGACAGGATTAAATATAATGAAAATATTAGAACAGGAGATTGAGTTGGATTGAAATTTTAACAGATGCCAGAAAGTGGATACAACTGGATCAGTGATTTGACAATGGAGGCATTGTTTTTGAATTGCAGAATGAGAGGAGGAAGGAAGAACTGCAACTGTGAAAAATAGAAGTAAGGAGGAGAAGAAAATCATCTGGAAGTGATTCTTATGTTAATCATGCTTAGTCATGTTATGAAGCTCCTCATTAAGAAAATGTGCAGGTTGTGGGAAGGTAGCAATGCATGCATGAACCTTGGAGTTATAGCAGCTGGTTGATAGTGATCAAAGTGGTGCTGCCATTTCAGTGGGTGCGCAGGAAAAAGTCAATTGAAGCATAGAATCAAGGAGGGAAAGTAGTCCAGTTGTGCTAGCACAGGATTATCCAAAAATAATCTGATCAAGTGAAGCTGTGCGCTCATCAGCTGGAAATGGGGCAATGAAATTGTGAGTTCTTGCAGTAGAGGAAGTGATTGGAATGAGGTGGAGTATTGATGTTAGACTCAGAAGTAGAAAGAAATGTGGAAAAGCTGGTGGGTGGATATAACCCACAAGGGAAAAGCAGGAAGTGTGTAGGAAGAATAACAGAATAGAGTCCAAGAGTAAATCTGGGGAGAGAAGGTTCAGGAACATGGGGAAATCCAATACTGTAGGTGGGGGAGATTTGTTTATTGTCTAACTGCTGAAGAGTTGAATAAAAGGGGCCAGCAAATTGAAGTAGATTCCCACATGGTGAATCGTCCCTAAAGGTTGGATTGAATCGTCCCTAAAGGTTGGATTGCTGGAAGCCACAGCCTCAGGCTATCACTAGCTAAAAGGAAGCTTGTCTAAAACAATTCATTTAAACATGATATAAAGGCAGTGAGACACCAGGGCTAGGAAGATATGGCCAGCTGTGCTATTGTTGACATTTGCATGTGAATGCTTTCATATGTCTGGATCTGATTGTCAGATTAGCAGTGGAGCCCTCCTTGCCCCCCAGGACCAATATAATTATGGATTTCCATGCTCTGCGAATGGAGTCCAGTATGGACAGTATGGTTCTAGATTTCAAAGCCATAGCCTATTCCAAATTATTTCATCTCTACTCATGTTGACCATCACATCTTAAACCTAGTGCTTTCCTCAGATAAATGGTACAAGGTTTTAAACTGGAGAACATTACTATGAGTCCTTTGCTGTGGTCAGATCACTTCCTAGTCAGTAGGTATTCATCCTGTAATCATTCTTGTATCCTTCCAACCAACCATATAGGAAATATACTTTGGTTGTAGTTTAGATAAAAAGCATTTTGCTTTTTTATTTCCCATTGTAACACTTTTTAAAAAGTTGTCTTCATCTCCAATCTGCACAGAAAGCTGAGATGAAAGCAGACAAGGACTAAAGTTGAAGTAAGTTCCTGAATTGGGGAGTCAGATTCTAAAATTTCTCCCTATGCTGAACATTTAAACCTGAAGTAAAGCATACAGCATATGTGATCTTTTTAGCTCTCTGATCAGCAGCATCCACAGTTCTTGCTGTCAGTATTCTGAATAAAGCATATTTGGGGTGACATGTTGCAAGGTTTCTCCTTTGAGGCAAACTGAGTATCATGTCAAAACACATGTTGAAAAGAGCAAGGTTTGTATTGCAATCCCATGTCATTACTTGTATCAGTCACATCCCCAACTCCTTTGCCTTCCCCTTTCTTTTGTGGGGTAACTGCCTATGACTTAATCCTTATTCCTAAACTTGAGTTGGCTATCTGTACATCTAAACAGGCAACTTTTTAATTTTGCAAGCCTTCTCATACCAATTAAGTGGCAAAACAAATAGAAAGCTTCATGATTGGGTACAACTACCCATCCTAATCATAATTTTGTTAAAATTTATGTACTGCTTACTTACCCGTATATGTTGCTTGAAGAGAATGGTTACATCTTTTCCAGCTGATGTATGCAGTAAAAATTATAATTACAACTACAGCAGCAACAACGCTAAAGACTGCAGTTCTATCATATTGTTTGTCATAAATTATATCTCTGTATGTTGAATTCTTTAAATCAACTAAACAGGAACAATAACAAGGGAGATAGGGAGAAAAGGAAAAAAATATTGAACTTTACTGGTTTATTGTTACCATGCATTGCATAGCTTTTAAAAGTAGGAACATTAAATTAAGACCCATTCAAGAGTTTTCCATGAATATCTAAATTAATATATAGTATACTCCAGCAGAATTCTGCCTTTCCAATATGTGATCAGATCAGAAACAGAAAATTTTAAAGTAATTCACCAAATAACAGTTAATAAATCTCAAGTGACCAACATGACTAGCAATATTTCCTTTGATGCCTGCTGGGCATGTCATATGATTAAAATAATGAGTTTTTAAAAAAAATAATCTTGAAACAGGTCATTACCACATTGCAAAGGAAAGCACCAACCTTTTAGGTCTCATAACCTTGATGGCATTTTTTGAAAATAAAAATGGTAGCTGCAGCCTGGTGTGTCTAACTGTTTAGCATCTTTAGCATTCAGAGGGAAAGGCAAGAAGTAACTTCACCAATTTACCTTCTAGTACCTATTTTGTGTGACTGGCCATGCAGTTCATGGCAGTTATTTTCTGAAAGTACCCACAACATGTATATTTGGGAATCCCACCCTATGCTGTGTATACCTCCTCTTCATAGCAAATATAAATACCTGAATCATAGTGCAAGTAAGAGATGTTATTAAGAAGACAGCAAATATTAAGATTCTTATCTGCCTATTTATTCCTTGTTTTGCTTATACTGTAGCTGATGATGGCACTTAATAACTGATTGTCCCTATCTCATGTCATCTCTCCAGTTTTAATCTTCAACTGAAATTTCTAAGTCAATGCAACAGGAAAACAGATGATGTGTTACTGCTGGTGGTGGTTGGGCAGAATAGATCCAGAAACCATTTTTTCCCAAGTAAAAAGAAAATGGAAACTGAAATTCTAGAAATACTGAAAAATCAGATGGTAATAAGAAAAGTGATAGATATGGTGGAAAAAGAAGGAGAGTTAAAAAAAAGTCCGGATGCCTCCAGATAAAAGTCCTGGTTCTACTACTCAAAAGAACAAAGAGAAAGAGCTAGTGATAGAAGACAATATCTGGGCATACCTCATATAATTCTATATATCAGTTGAGAAAAACTTCAAGTTAGAAGCCCCCTATTGCAAGAGGATCACAAGGAACAAGACAGGCAGTGCCTTACTTTCAGGAAGGAAATGTACAGGCAAGAAAGCTTTGGAGGCTTGTGTTTGGAAGAGAAATGGAAGTGTAGAATGACCTACAACAGCCCTGGAGGCAGCTCCTGTAACTTAGATAATGCAGAGGAAAAATTGTCATTGATCCCAGCACAGCTTCCAAAGCACCCTGGCATTCTGAATAGGAAGCAAAAACTACGAAGCTACAGTCTGCCAGTAGGCCAGTTCCATCTTCTGAATTAACTAAACTGTCTAATTACAGAATATTAATCAAATTGTCTTTTTATTCTTTCCAACCCAATAGAATTACTGAGAAGAAATTATGTCAAAGGACTTGGGATTCTTGTCTGTCTTCAGCAGGATAACTTTCTAAAAACTGAACAGAAAGTATAACATTTGGTGTCAGGAGAAAAGCTGATAAAAGAACAATCACATTAAAAGTGGGCTGGATCAGGCCAGACAATGGAGAATATTGTGGAAAAATTCCCCAATGCATCCCTAAGGGAGAGACAGCTGGACAAGAGTTTAGAATGTAGCCTTTACTCTGAGCTATCTTCTTCTTTCCAAGTCACATAATCTGGATCAGAGCCATTATTAAGCAGTTGGAAAGACTTTTAGAACCAGATTTGGCATGTTTTCCTATTTTGCTTAATATACACACAAGTATACTGACATATCAACTTGTCCTTACAAATAACCAAGAAATTAATAACAGCTAAGAAAGATAAATTACAAAGATTAACTTACTTATGGCAGTAATATTTTGATACAGCAGCTTATGTTCAATTGTACACCTTAATTTTATATCAGAAGCTGCTTTCATCTTCAATGTACTAAATACACTGAAAGATCCATCAAGCTCTTTGGCGAACTGCACAGTTTTGTTCAGGGTGCTGTTGTCCATTTCATTTACCCAATAAAGTTCTTGTTCTGGATAGCCATGGCTTGAATTGCACATGAACATCATATCTTCTCCAGATTGCACAGGACCTGTTATTACTGGTTTGCTGTAAATTGCTGGGGGGAAAAAAGAGCAGTATAGTTTTATCTGTCAGTTTTGGAGAAGAGATGATAGGATATAAAAGGATGGAGAG
>JANHZU010008155.1:263270-283110 GCA_032468055.1 Acrochordus granulatus
CTAACATCTGAAACAAGTAACCATGATTAACACACGATATAAAGCAGAAATAGAGCAAACTAACCAGCACTTACAGAACTGCTTCGAGGCAGGTTCTGGCTTTGGCTGCTGCTTGCTGGCTCGGAGAATCTGCTGCTGCCACTTTAAAAGGGCCTTTTCCCTCAGCTTTTCTGAGCATCATGGGCGATTTGGAAATGTTTCATGCCTCAGAGAAGCGACGAGGGGGAATTTCTGCTTTATTTTGGCAAGGACAAGGACAATTTCTGCTTTATTGTGTGTGTGTGCGTGCCCGTGCACTTTGAGAATATCCCAGCTAGTGCAAAGGAGAGGAGAGAAAGGAGGGGGAGGGAACTTCCTGAAGGGGGAATCGGGAGTCTGAAGTCTTGGGAGTTGTATCCCTTTAATGCCTTCACTTAATTTACACTGTTTACACAATGAGAGAGGAGAGCTCCTTTGTGAGATTTCCCACATGAGCTCATCGCAATCAGGAACGTCGACCTGCTGCCATGCGGCAGCGTAGGCAGAACACTTGCACGCTGCTGCCCGTATGGGAATGGAGTAAACTGCATGCGGCAGAGCCGGCAGAACTCTCGCACAGGGTTGCTGCCTGAATGAGAAATACAGAGCGCACTGACTGATGACGTGCAGTTACCCCGCAAAGTTTGCTTGTGTGAGTCGCGGTTCATCTAACGGAATAAATTTTATTAAATTTTTTTTGGTTGTCCTGTGAGTTTCATGTCTTGTGAGTTAGTCGTCTTGTGAGGTACCACTGTATAAGAAAAGACTAGCCTGTTTACAGGCTAGAATTGAAAATTCTACTGTGAATTATCCAAGGTAATGTTGGGGAAGGTACAGAATAGGTTTAAGTGTTAATGCTTAATGTGAAATATTACTTGTTTTGAGATACTTGAAAAGTATATAATAGCTAATATTTATAATACTAAATTTAGATTTAGACAAGGCTGATTCTATGCATTTTAATTGGATTAAAATAATTTCCCAGACTGATCTCTGGAAAGATTGAAGGCAAAAGGAGAAGGGGACAGCAGAGGATCGAATGGTTGAATAGCATCATCAACACAATGAACGAATTTAAGTAAACTGCAGGAGACAGAGGAGGAAGAGATCCGGCTTGCTGCAGCCCATGGGGTCATGAAGAGTCAGACACAACTGAACAACCACAAACAGACTCAGTGATATGACCATCTTGATAATTTCTCACTTGAAATCTCACTGTTCTTTAACAGGTTTTCCAGAACTGAAACCTGAATTTTTTATCTTTTAATAATAATAATCTTTCTTGTCATTGCACCATGTACAACACAATTAAAAATGCCATCCAGTCAGTGCATCACTCATACAGTTTCACTGTACATGCCATTATAATTTCTTACCCCAAAAGCTTGAGCCAAGTTGAGGCTTGGGCCAGGTGATTTGCTGACTGCCTGCCCATCCATTCTTAAGTTATGGGCTGTACAAGAAAGCTGGTGGTCTGGATTTGGCCCATGGGCCTGTGAAGGTTCCAAGAACTGGACCCACCACAGCAGATCTGTACACAATACTTTATCATGGCACATATGATACCTTTCCCAACAACAGCTACGCTCTGTGTTGACCCTTCCCTCCTCAGCCTTGCAAGCTGATGTAGCTACATAGTAAATATATCTTTAATATTCAGTCTTTAAAACAGTGAAACTTTTCTAACATGGTTCTCTCTGATGTGTTACACTATAATTCTCATGGTATCAGCTAATGTGATGTGTAGCCTATTCACCTGAAGGGTGCCATATTGGAAAGGTTGCCTATTTCTAAGATATCTGCATTTTCTCAGCTAAGATAATTAATATATATATCCATTATAAAGATCCCAGGAGCATTGAGTCATACCCATTGTGAGAAAGAAATAAAAGAATATTTAATTTCAAATTTTGACTGAAATATAGCTCTCCTTTAGTTGTAACAACAGTATTTTTTAAAATGTTGAAGAAACATATTTCTGAGTCATCTGATTACCATTCTAATACTCTTCTTAGAAGCAGGAATTCTTTCTTACATGTTGTGTTCCTTAATTGACAATAAGAGTTCTGTAGGAGATTGATCATTGCTGTTCAAGGTGCACTGAACACAAAAAAATGTTAAATTGTTTTGTGAAAAACAAAATGAAGTATTACCTTTGTTTAGCTTAAAAGTGCTTATTTCTTCCACAGAACTTGTCAAAATTTCAAGATCAGAACTGTATCTGATGTAGTATCACTGTAGGAACCTAGTGATACAATTAGAAGTATAATGGGGGAAGAAATTGCTTACATTATCTAGTAGTTTAAGTAAGATATTTATTCCATCATCTTAGATAAAGTACAGTTGGTTATGACATCTCAGATATAAGTTGAATTTTGGATCAATTCAGAAGCTATATACATTCAGAAGCTATATTAATCTAATGCACTCCAATTGTGATTGGTTCTAAGAGCCAGAATTCCCAGCCAGAAGGCTTATGTTTATGCTGTATGGGAAATCTAGAAATCTGGAATCACGCTAGAGAAACCTGATAAAAGTAACCAGTTTATTTGAATCGTAGCAATTAACACATTTTCAGAATGTCAGTATATTTTATTTCTCCTGGAAACACAATGATCTGTTTTGAACTTGGAGTGGTTTCAGGAATATCTTCTTCCAGAAAATGTAGTGTAAGTATATCACAAATGTACCTGAAAGTTAATCAGAGTAAATGCTTCAGCCACCATTTTTTGGGCTAATTCCCTGTCCAACCCCATACCAATATGTCCAGATCATATACAGCAATGTATGCCAGTTCTTTTTTTACAGATTATATAGTGGTCTTTCTCAAACCATCATTCTCTAGGGATATTGCACCACAACTCTAATAAAAAATAAACAGGCTGTGATGTCTGGAGATGATGGAAGTTACAGCCTAATTCATCTAGGAGACACCCATCTGAGAAAAGTTCAAATACTTCAACGTGGATCTTTGTTAATTTCTATCCAAAGCAGGGAAGTAGAAGGCAAGGACTTATTTTCCTATAAGATGGTGCATTTCCAAGAATTCAGAGCTGGCTCTAGGTTACAAAGAGGTGAGAAGTTTCTGCTAGTCTCTAGGATATTACCTCTCTAGAAATACTGCCAGCTTTGTCAATTGTGCTGTCTTCCCATGCTTTGAATTGCTTCACCAAATCATGGCAACACAATGGGCTAGGTGTTAAATACCCACCAAATTTACAGCCTGCTGTTGAAAATGACCAAAGGAAGTGAGCTTGCTCACAAGGGTGAGGGAGGTGGGGGTCACCCTCTCCTATTTTCCCAGCATAACTGGAAGAGCTACTGGAATTGTGTGTTTCTCACCACTGCAGTATCAGTGCTAATCCTGCAACAATGTGGAAAGAACCATAGGCTTCATTAGACTGATTGCCAACACCAGTTCCAACAACTTTGGGGAAGGAGAGTATATACAGTAGCTCTGAGAATGTACAGGGAACATTGCTGCAGGAGGAAGAGGTGATCTTACTAATCAACTGCCCTTTCTTATTTCTAGCCAAAAACCCCTCTGAGTTATTGTTCAACTTCTAAAACAGTAAGCAAACTAAAGGAGTCCTTTCAAAAAGTATGCAAAATGGCATGAATTAGACATTATTAATATAGTTGATATTGTATCTCATGTTGCTCACTTTTAACCACCTTTCAAATAGGGAGTGAAGAAACTCTCTCCCCTTCCCATCCCTAGTGGTTTCTCTGATTACTGGAAAAACAAGATGCAGATTGCAAGATCCAAGAGGTGATGGAAGTGTGCCTGCTCTAAACTACTATGAAGTCTATAAATATTCCCGGTTAGTTAGTGTGGATATTCTTGTTTCTGGCTTAATATAACCATTACTGCCAGGGATGATGCCTAGAAGTCTTACAATGGCTGCGTCAAACACACAAGGATAAGGACTTCAGTTTTTTATTTATCTTCTGTTTTTGTCATCTTGTAATATCTGTCTTCCATCAGAACTTTTAAATCCTGCTTGGAAAAAATCATTACTTGTGTTTGGTCTGAGAGGACTAGCAGGAGGAGTTCCCCTTCCAAAGAACTGATAGAGATGATCTCGGGAAAACTTCTATCTTTGAATGTCAAAGCTGAAAAAGAATGGGAAAGGAGGTGTGAAAGGGAGACAAAAGAACATTCATAAAGGTACCAAAGAGAGTGATCTACATATTTTCTTAATTCATTTAGATTTAGCAGGCTGCCCAAGCCCAAAGTTTCTCCGGGCAGGTTAGATACTTAAAAACAGAAAAGGAAAAAAATAGAGAAGATGAATATCTAGAACAATAATTTATAATAAGTCACAAAAAAATTACTAGGGGCTCAACAAATAACTTATCCCCAGGCCTGGGAGCAAGATTTGTGGATCTTGTATGTTAGTTCACTTAGAACATAACTAACTAGTAATGGACCACCAGATGAACCAGAGCAAGTAGTAATCTTCAGAAGGCCAATGCAATCTTTGGGCTGTATTAACAGAAGTGATGTAACTAAATTACAGGAGGTAGAAGATCTATGCATTGGTTAGACTACCTGAAGTATTATGTCTAATTCTTAGCATTACATTTGAAAAGGGAGATGGGGAAACAGGAGCAAATGTTAGAAGAGCCCTTCAGGGATCTGAAAGCCAAGCTCTAGAGAGGAGCTTGTATGCTAACGCTGTAAAAAAGAAGATGACAGGGAGATATGTTAGGGATTATTGATTTATTTATAAATATATGGTCAACGATCAAAGTTAAATTTAAAAAAGAACATACTTTTTGGTAAGCTTAATAAAATAAGGAATAAAATAACAGATTAAAGAGTTGAAAATCAAATAAACTATGTGTTTTTGTATGTTCATAAATAGTGATCTACACGTACTAAATAGCTGTCATGTGCAAAAACATGTGGGTCTGTTCTCTCCTGAAACTGAGAGCAGAATAAGGAGCTATAAATCAAAATGAAAATAAAGAAATCTGAATATTAGGAAATAGTTCCTGATAATAAGAGTTGGGAAACTCCCTCCTTCCCTCCCTGGAGGTTTTTCAAACAGGAGTAGAAAAAATCTGTGCTGGGGAACCCCCTGCTTCCCCTCCCTGGAGGTTTTTTTCCAACAGGAGTAGACAGCATCTCTGGGCTGCCTTTTCCTGGATTACCCACTGAATAATGAGGTGGACTAGTGAACATTTTCAGCTCATTGCTTCTATGAAAACTTTGGACTATTTGTAAATGTTTAGTTGATCACAAACAGGTATTCCCTCAAGAGGTGTTCTGGCTCTCTCCTTCCCAGTAGGTTTACACTCATTTTCGATGGCTTCTTCATTTCAAAGACCAATGATTTTGTCTGGATTTGCGGCATCTCTGTTTTCAGGGCGTGTGCGTACGTTGCTGCCCTCCTCCGCCTTCCCCGCCGTTCGGTCTTGCCAGTTTTGCGTGGGTCTGGGGGGAAGAGGGAGGGATAGAAAGCTTTTCGACTCACCTGTCTCTGAGCAGCTGGAGGCTTCTTCGGGGTCTCTGTCAGTCCCCACGACGATGACAGCTCTCTGATCCTGAGCCATGCTCGGGGACGGCGAACTCCCCCTCGGCCCGGAGCGCGGGACTCCGCCGACGTGGCCAAGACCCCGAGCGGAGGGAGGCATCGCGCGCTGGGGCGAACGACGCGCGGGGCTCCGAATCGAATCGCCCCGCAGATGAACCTACGCGAAGGGGACTCTGGTCGAGAAGACCCTTCGGCCTCGAAGATGCAACCTAGGGATCTCTTCCGGATTGTTCCGAAGTCCAGGTGACTATCTGCCCGGGTTTGAACATCAGCCACCGCCAGAGGCTTCGGGGGGACGCGACGGTCGCCGAAACGCTGAGCAGGAGGAAAAGCAAGGACGCCAAAGGGTCGGGTTTCGATCCGATTTTCCCTGGATTAGGACTGCACGTCCGATGAACTTTATAGAACCGCCTTTGACAGAAACCAAGCTAACAAGTGGGTTACCACAGACAAGGTTTTGCAGATGTTCTTGAACCACAGTTCCCAGCAATCTCCAGCTTTGGCTGTGACTGCTCAACACCATCTCAGGAGCGGAGCCTACTCCATTAAAAATATCCCACTTAAGATGGAATTCCAAAGATTCTCATCAGCCCCCAAAGATTAGGAACTCTTGGATCTATTAGAATTGTCATTGTGAAATTTACTGATGCAAAAGATGTACTAGTCTGCCCTCTAGTGTCACAGTGTGACAAAACTAATTTGTAAGGAGAACTAAGGATATTCCCTTTTCTTATCAGGAGAATTTTTCACAGCCGATAAATACATTAAACATTCTTTGTAAGAAGACTGTTGGATCTTATACTTATTATAATTTTACTTCTATGAATGTACATTACGTTGTACATTCTATCACCCTGCTATGATAGAAATGATGCAGTTGGTTTTATACGCTTTTGCTCATTGCTTTCAATATATTTCCAATTAGTTATATGCAAATTAAGTATATCCAAATCAGCCTTGATTTTTTTTTCAAACTGCAGATTTGAGATTCCGTATAGACTGGCAATTTTGGTAACACAGATATCGACTTGCCTGAAATCTGAGAGATTTCAGGCTTCTGGAGTAACATGCAAAAATCAAGGCTGTTCTGCTGGTTAGTAATATATTCTAATAAAATAATATCTGGCTCAAATCTTTGCTTGAAGAAACTGAATTCTCCATTAATTTCTGTTAAGAGTTTGGAGGAGAAAGCAAGAAAAAGAAAGATGCTTCCAGAAACACTTTCAATTTAGTATCCCTGAAATGTTATTTCTATGTATAAAGAAATGGAGCCATAGTAACTGTAATTTCAAGTTGGCCTTAATCTGAGGTCACCTGAATATTTATTTATATCCCACCTTTATTATTTTCATAAATGACTCAAATCAGTGAATATATCTGATACTCCTTCCTCCCCTTATTTTCCTTACAGCAACAATCTTGTGATGTGAGTTGGATTGATGAGAGAGTGGCTGGCCCAAAGTCACCCAGGTGGCTTTCATGACTAAGGCAGGACTAGAACTCACAGTCTCCCTGTTTCTAGCCTGGTGCCTTAACCACTAGATGAAATATCAGAAAAAAAACATGGGCATTGCCAAAGTAAAAAAGCTGCTTTGGAAAAAAACAGAGTTTCATAGCTGTTAGAAGATAGAAAAGGCCTGTGCAATTCACATTAGTATGTTACAGTGTGTCTTATTAATGCTAATGATGGTGAAACTATTTTGATTGATTATATAAGCTTGGATGTAGACTTTCATTACAAGGAACAATCTCTGAGTGAATTTCATAGAGTTTTACCGTTTTTTCCCCTTTTTCTTGCAGCCCCAGGGTTACAAACTATACTGAATTGGATATTCCACATTTTCTAATGCAGTTGGGGCCAGAGCAGCAAGTGGAAGGAGAAACCAATGGAAGATTCCTTGTGCCAAGGTGTCATCAACAGGATTTCTTTGCTGTAAAATACTGAAATTTACAACTTGCCTCCTCTCAACCCAGGAAGGTCTTGTCTTGTTCTTGGAGTTGTCCTGGCTTTGTCCGAGTCATATTTTTATTTATTTATTTATTAAATTTATATGCTGCCAAACTCAGAAATGACTCTTGGAGACTCAAAATAAAAAACATACAACACAATAGATAAAAACAATTAGAACCCATAAAATTAAATAAAAAAATAGTCAAACAGATTTGGGAGGAGTAAAAATACATACATGGGGGAAGAGGACAATGCTAAGGCACTAACCACCTCCAAGATATTGTACCACCACTGAAGCCCCAAGCCAGCTAGCAGAGCCAGGTCTTAAGGTCCTTCTGGAAGACTGCAAGGGTGGGTGGAGATCTCACCTCTGGGGGCAGGATGTTTCATAGAACAGGAGCTACAGCAGAAAAGGCTCTTCTTCACCCCACCAATCAAAATTCCTTGACTGACGGTTAATGCCATCCCCATTGGAGAGACACAGTTCCTCAGATAACCTGGTTTTATGCCATGTAGGGTTTTAAAGGTCAGAACAAACACTTTGAATTGCACCCAGAAGCAAACTGCCAACCAATGCAGCTCGTAGAACAAAGGTGTTACATGGGCCATCACCCATGCAGCAGCATTCTGCACCAGTTGTAGCTTTTGGATGCTCTTCAAAGGTAGCTCCATGTTGGATTGCAATAATCCAACAAAGAGATGACGAGGGCATGAATGACTGAGCATACGGACTCCTGGTCCAGGAAAGGGTGCAACTAGTGCACAACATGAAGTTGTGCAAAGGCCCTCCTAGCTGCAACTGCCACCTGCTCTTTGAGCAGGAGTCGTGGGTCCAGGAGAACTCCCAGATTACACACAGGGTCTGACTGGGGCAGTGCCACCACATCCAGATTTAAAGATATTAAAGTCTCAGATCCAGAACCCCCAGACCCCAAAGCCACTCAATCTTGCCAGGGTTCACCAAAGCCTGTTGTCCCCCATCCAGACCCGTAGAGCCTCCAGACACCACATCAGAACTGAGCCAGCATCACTTGGGTCACCAGAGATGAAGATGATCCTTCATCCCATGGTGACAGATGATCTCATCCAGTGGTTTCATGTAGATGTTAAAAAAGAGAGGAGAAAGAACCAGGCCCTGTGGCACACCATAATGTAGTGGCCGAGGACTGAACCTCTCTCTCTATTAACATTGATTGGGACTGGCCTTGGAGAAAGGAGCCAAACCAGTGCAGAACTGCACCATCCATCCCCAGTATCTGCAACCAACTCAAACAAATACCATGGTTGATAGTATCAAAAACCACTGAGAGATCAAGGAGGGCCAGGATCCTACCTGCATCCTGCTCTTGCCAGAGATCGAGTATGACCAATGCTGTCTCCATCCCATAACCGGGCCTAACTCAGACTGAAATGGGTCCAGACAATCTGCTTCCTCCAAGATCCTTTATAGTTGCTGTGCCACCACCTTCCCTAAAAAGGACAGGTGGGAGACTGGACAATAATTGTCCAGACAGGTGGAGTCCAACAATGTTTTTTTTTTAAGCAGGGGCTAGACCAGGGCCTCCTTAAAAGGACCTGGAAATATCTCCTCACAGTGAGGAATTTATCACTGCATGGACCCACCTGTTAGTCACCATCTTGACAGCTTTCATCAGCCAAGATGACCCTGTCCATTTTATCAGGGGCAACAGAATCAAATTGTTCCCAGATAACACGGCAAGAGTCATTCCTTGGCATCACAGGTGGAATTGCCTCGTGCATGGTTTCCAAATGGAATTGAATTTGAGCAACTTTATTTGCCAGGTGTTCTGCAAATTCTTCTGCACGGCTCTGCAAAAGACCTCCTGAATCCCCCCTTCAAAGAAGGGATTGGGTGACTCTAAACAGGGCCAAAAGATGACACTCTGAAGATGCAATAAGGGTGGAGAAATAATTACATTTTGCCACCCTTATCGCCACAAGGTAGGCCTTGATAGTGGCTGACCAGGGACTGGGCATGAGCTCAGAGGGCCAGAGCATACTAAACATTGGGGGTGCATTCCCTGTAATGGCCTGCCCTCTGGCTCCCATAGCACCCCTTACCTGTCACCACCTGAATATGTTCTCCTGCCCAAAAATCCCCAGGTGATGTTCCCCCTCCCATCTTGACCTCCCCCCTTTCTGAGCCATAGGCTCTGCCATCCCATTCATCCACAACCAATCACACTTCAATCATCCTAGAGAGGGGGTGAAGACAGGAGTCCCTCAGCACTATAGCAAAAGCAATCAGCACCCTGAGGGCTCCCGCCTCCTCCCTCCCTCCACACATACAATGCCCATCCCTCCATACTAAGCCTTCTTACAGCTAGCTAGAGGGAGGGCAAACACACAAATCCCATCACCCAGCTCTCACTATGGGTGAGAGACTCTACCCAACACAATACACACCCACGCTGGCCCTGGCTCTCACCCTGGAACCAGCCCACCAGCCAACAGGGTCTACAGATCTCCCCAATGGGGCCAACCAGCATTCCTCTATCCCTCTGGTGGCCACAGACTCCACTATTCTCAAGCAGTGGCTAGACATCAAGCAGCAGTCTCCAGCGACCAAAAGTCCCATCTTAAAGGCCTCGACTGCCAACAGCTGAATCTTGGCTCCAGGGCCACTATCGTAGCCACTGTGTCATTGTTCTCAGCTGTTCCAGAAGGCCTCATCCACCGACCAGCTGGCTCTTGGCCTCCCTTGCCATTGCCACCACAAATGACATTGCAACCATCTTGCCCCTATTCCAAACACTCTGGGAAGGCCTTGGCCACTGACCAGTCAATTCTTAGTCTCCCTTAGCACCACCAATCACCATCATAGCAGCCCTGCTACTGTTGCCAATCGCTCCAGGAAGGCCTTGGCTGTTGAACAGCTGACTCTCATCTTCCTTTGCTGCTGTTGCCACTGCCACCACTGCAGCCATTGCTGCAACCACAGAGCTGCTATTCTTGGCCATTCCAGAGGCCAGCTGATTCCCAGCCCTCCAGCCAAAGGCCATCTGACTCTCGGCCTTCACCGTTGCTGCTGCTATCACACAGCTGATATCCAGGGCAAAAAAGGAGGGGAGGAGAGGCCTCTGAAGGCCAACTGATTTCCTGTCCCCGCTGTTGCCGTTGCTGTTGCCACTGCTGTTCGATTGCTCCCAAGTGACCAGAGGGCCAGCTGATTAACAGCTGATCTCCAGGGCAAAAGCAAAGGAGCAAAAAGGGGAGAAGAAGTATCCAAACATTCAATCCATTCAAGGGAGCTAGCAGGAGGTCCTCACTCCGAGTCCACTCCCATCTGCCATCTTTTTCAGACCATGTAATCAACAGGCATTTGTATCTTGGTGCTGGAAAGTTCTCTGTATTGGGTTTATTTGATTTTTATCTCTTTTGTATTCATTTTGCTTTTAGATTCATTGGAGTTTACTGGAGTTATTGTCATTTGTGGGATGGGACTTTGATGCATTCCTGCTCAACAGAACATGAGAAGACAGGGCAGATAATCAAGATGGATGGAAGTGGTGAACTGAACTAAAAAGTCTGATGGTGGATGTTGAGGAAGAAAATGTTATTGAAGAACTGGAGTATGGTACTGGGAAAGAAAATACGATGGTAGGAAGTTGGGAGGAGGTGGAAGTTGAAACATAAATGTGTTGAAAGTAGAAGGAGGGTAGAAAAGAAGGTCTGGAGGGTTTGATGATGGCTGTAACCTTGTGGGAGACTTTGCAAATGACAATTGGATATCAGAAGGTAAGGGCTAGTTTGTAGTGATTGGGTGGGGAACAGAGGTAAGCCGAATTTTATTGTGACTCCCCAGTCTGCTTAGAGGGGGAAAGAGACTACAACTTGGCTTCAGCCCCTACTTCCAGAAGCATCACTTCATTCCAAAATCCAGGAAGCCGGACAACTAGTGACTTTAATCTCAAAGTCTTCCTCGTAAAGTCTTGCCAGGTCTATTTATAATAAAATCTCATTTGCCCATGACTTAGGGCTAATCCACACAGTCCTCTTGCCCCTGCTCTGAGGCAGCCTGTTTACTGTTTCTTGAGGAGAAGGCCTTACCTTGGAGGGTTACTTTATTGTGAGTTACTTTGCTGCTGAAGGAGGCTGAAGATTAAATTGATACTGTGGGAAAGTGATATTTTCCATCAGAAAATAGAAGCCTAAGGGAGATTGGTGATCTGTAGACCTGCTGAAGGCCCAGTCCAACCTGTCCATGGTCAGTCAAAGAGACCAGAACCTTGTTCTATGATTAAAGATCTCCCTCCCATCTTTCCCACCATGGCCATCTCAGCTTCTTCTGCCTCCCCTTCTCTCCTGCTTCCCTGCGTCTTTCCCACACTTCTAAGCACTTGAGCCACACTGTTGCTGTTGGTGAGGGAACAAGAAACAGGAGAGAGGATTCCCTTTCTCCATTGCCCACCACAAATCCATAACACCCACTTAAGGTAACCTAAGCTAGAAATGGTAGCCCCAGGCATAATGAGTTCTGAATCCAAAAGTTGCTCCCTGATGTTGTTATCTGTGTGCATCTGTTGCTGCTGCGACTGCAGTTGCTCTTGTGACTCAAATTCTTTTTGTTTGCATTGCTGCTGTGTGGTCATGGTAAACTCCAGAGACCAGGACACTGGCCTGATTTAGCATACATACCTGGCCCCAATTCCAATACTGGGACCATCCCAGCAGCATCGATATCTCTGCTTATCTTTCTTTGAGGAGACCCTTAGCTCAAAGCTTTGTGCAGCCCTAATCAATCTGCTAATTTGCATTTAGAATGTCCTTTAAAAAAGATTAATGTGGCATTTTATGCAGGAACTCAATAACATGCCAATAGATGGGGCTGAAGTACTAATGATCTCTCTGCCAGCCTAGCTTTTCTGTGGTGCTTATGGTTTCATTTAGCTGCCTGGAGAAAGGCCCAGTTTCACTTAACATGCTTCTACCAGGAGGAAGTACTCAAGTTGCAGTAGCAAGTCTCATTTCCCTTTTTATTGTATTTATTGTTTTGTTCCTATATTATAATCCTTCTTAAAAAAAGAAATTAAAACTGTCAATATTATTTTATAGAAGTTTTTTCTTGCAGCCTCTCAAATTTCAACAGTATGATCAGATGTCCCAAGAGATTTAAAAGTTTTAATCTTGGTGCTGGCTGCAAAAGAATAATGTATTTGCAGATATTGTTACACCAGCACAGTCAAAGCATTATATCATTTAGATCCAGACATGACAATACTTCATGCTAAAAATTATATTAAGTGCTCCTGTAGGATATTAGACAGAGCTGCTTCTTTTTCCTGCCTGTACTTTGAAAACGACAATCCAGGCTTACAAGTGTGTCAGTCTAGACAGTCAATGTTTTCTTAACCCATAAAGTAGACAAGAATCTATGAAAAGCCAATGAAGACTATTGAAACTGGGGCACTGAGCCTACAACTAGAATTCCAGCCATGCTAAAATTACTATGAAATAATGAACAAATATTTGGATAAATGAATTACTCTTGTTTAAGAAATTTATTTGGAAATAAATGAAGGGATGAAGGGAGAGTTCCATAGGTAATTTTTAAATGAATATTAAGAATGAATCATAAAGTTTTTATATATCTGCACACACACAAACATATACTAAGATACTTGTTCATTTTCACTTAGTATTGTTTCACAAGATGAAGAACATACAGTTCTTAAAATTTTAGTTTATTGATGTTTTAACACCTTTTCCTTTTTTGGGATGTATGTATATATGTGTGTGCAATCAAATACCATTAATTGTTTCATGATTAAAATTTCAAAGGTAAATAGCATTGCAAAGATATTGATGATCTGTATGTATGACTTCATGACTACTACTGTCATTGGAAATTCTGCAAGTGTCATATTAATGGTGTTTTAAAATACAGAAAATGTCTACTGTCTGTTTTTTCAGTGCCCAAATTGGATAGCCTTATTGGTAGAATTTCTGAGACAAAAACATCCTTAGGTCAACTACATAAGAAACCTCACCTTATCTTCAAGTCTGTCATAGCTGACCTAGTCAAGATAATCAAGATAAAACACTAGGAGATTTTGAATGAAATGAAATCTAAGCTTCCCCAACCAGATACCATCCAAAGGATGAGGACTTCCTTTTCTACAGTTCTTAGCCAACATGGTGAGTTCCCATACTCTCCAGCCATTGGCTCCAGGCATCTGAAATACACCAAATATGGCATTAAAACATATTTTGTAGTTGATCCATAAAACTGCAAAACTGAAAGTGGGGGACACAGAATGACTCTGAATATGTGAGTCTTTTCCACCTACCTTTGTGCTTTCATCCTGTCTACTTGTAGCATATATAGTAGATTATCCTTAAAAGTATGCTGCTTTAGACCACAATAAAATCATAACGTGCAATTTAAAAATAACTTATCTAAACAGTAGCAGCTTATGAAAGGTTGTAGTTGGAAAGCCAACTCATTACTTTATATCTGAAATTTATGATTTTATTCTTTTCCATGAAGTTACTGTAAAGGAAAAAAAGAGAGAGAATGGCACGTAACCTGTGAATTAGTGCTACTTTCAAACTAGACTGATAAATTTGGCTACTAAGGATTATTTTTAATTGAATGGATTCCATTGATAGTATTTCAATTTTGGTGTTAAGACTAAGAATCTGTGCAGGTCAATTCATAGCTTAGTTACTAAATTTCTGGAACATGTCTTTTCACATCAATAAGCTATGATCACGTAGCTATATTTCTAAAAAATATTACTAATTAATAACCTATATAACTTACCCGTCTTGGTCAGCTACAAAAGAATTATTCTAGCTAAAATCTTCCATAGATGGTTTGATACTAAATTCACTAAAACTGGAAGTGACAGTACTTTCTTATTTCCCTTATCATTGTAGCATATAGAGCTATATAATATGCTACTATTATTCTCATTTTACAGATACAAAGAAATGGGACGAAATTCCCAGATCATTTAAGGAATATATAGTTAAGCTGTGATTTTACTGGCAGCTTTTCAGATCCAAAATCAATGGCCTCATCTACTCATTGGAAGACATGGTCTCACTTCTTTTCATAGCAGATATTTCATATTGTTAAACATATCCAATTCCCTAAATGGCTACGAGTGCTGAGCATTCACAGCATCTGGATTTATCTGCATGCAAAAGAGCTATAGTCTTTATAACAGTTCTTTTAGTTAAAATATACTAGCAGAAGCTACTGAAAGGATACGGATGTTTACATGAGAGAGCACAGTTGCTGTTCCTGTCATGATTCCTTCATGTTTCTTATGTTATTATCATGAAATTCAGTCTTCACAATTCATTCTACTTTAATTGTATCCAAATTTGTTATTGCCCTTGTGTACAAAGACAGCACGTATGGTTTGCTCACCTGGAGAGAATGACTTAGGATTCCATACCATACAAGGCATATATAAAAAGAGGAGAAGGTGAAAGAGCACAAGGCAGACCCAGAAGAAGATGGAGAGATGACATTAAGGACACACTAAAATAACACTGGTTGAGGCCATTTGAGTGTCTCCCTCAATACTCAAAGTGATAATAGAGGAAGTAAAGAAGAATCCTTTCAGGATTAAGATGTCACTGCTAGCCTTGATGTGAATCGTCGGCACTCAAACATTCCTATCAGCCATCCCATCTATTAGAAGGCAATTAACAAAAAATGGTTAACCAACAGCTCTGACATGATATGTAGTCGATTCAATATTCATTTATGGTTATTCTAGATAACTTCCATACTTTTTTTTAAAACAAAGACATTTTCATGGCAACACAACATTAAGTGCTCTTTCTTAAATTCATAACCATATAATGTTAGGGAAATCAGCATGGAATCAAAATACTGTGTTTCCTAAGTAATATTTTTTCTCTCTTGATCTTGAAGGCCCCATGAACATAGTTCTCATTTTCTTTGCTTATTTTAAACTTGGGTGCAGAGATTTATTCTGTGGCTCATCTGAACCATGTCTTACATTACACTGTATTACAACAAGCAACAATGGTTAGAAAAAAATTACCTCCAGAGTTTCACTTTCTCTAGTATGAATGTTTATTCAAGAAGTGTCATTTATTTATGTTTTCACAGGATAATACAAATAAAACCCATATATTTAACGAACAATTTTTTCCAAAGGAACAATACATATAAAATATATTTAATTTATATTGAAAATAACTTCAATTTAGTCTTAGAAACATCCTCTGCTAGTCATAATTCAAGGTGTTAACATTGACCTTCAAAGCCCTTCATGGCATGGGACCAGGCTATCTGAGAAACTGTGTCACCCCGATGGGGAGTTCCCGGCCCACCAGAATCAGCAGAGGAGTCCTTCTCTGGTTCCCGTCAGCTAACGAATTTCTAGGAGAAGAGCATTCTCTGCTGTGGCTCCTGCCCTATGGAACATCTTGCCCCCCAAGTTGAGGTCTTCCCCCTCCCTGATGGCCTTCCGGAAGGGCCTTAAGACCTGGCTCTGCGAGATGGCCTGGGGCTCCAAGGAGGGCTCATCATCATCTTGGAGGTGGCTGATGGATTCCTAGCCATCCTCACCCCCTTTTTTAAATATGAAATCTTTTTAGCCCACCTCGCTAGTCAGCCGGCTTTTTTATTTTTTATTTTAACATTTTTATTTTTTTTAATGTTTTTAATGAATGTTTTTAGAGTTGTTCTTGTTAGCCACTGAGAGTCTCTGGATTTTGGCAGCATATAAATTAAATCAATAAAAGAATATGGCATCATTATACCGTTATCAGATACTACGAAAGAATCAAAGTTTAGATGAAAGATATAAAATTATTTTTCAGAATTGGTGATATAACTCTGGTTTTATGTTTTTGTTGTAAGCCGTCAAAGCACTCTATTAGAGGACTGGATAGAGAAATAGATAATCTAAAATTAATATTGATTTTTTTTAGCTTCGTCGCATGCAGGAGATGATTGCAAGAATGCAGGCGCAGATGCAGATGCAGAGACAGGGAGGGGAAGGAGATAGCAGTGCAACTCATGGGTACAAAGTTTAAAAATTATTTGGTAAGAGTATTTCTCATACTAAAACTAGAATGCATAAAATCCTGCTTTACAAATGACCAAGGTATAAATTTGATCTTTTTATTCTGATTTTATCTTTTGAATAAATAATTTTAAAAGTGATATAAATACTGTATGCTGAAACAGAAAAGACTTCCAATTATTTATTTGTTTGTTCGTTCAATTGCTATGGCTGCTCACTCGCCATAAGGCTTAATTTGAAAAAATTAATAGACTAATGAATCAGTTCTTCATCAACTTTGCAAATGTTTGGATTGTATACATTTACTACTGCTCATTATCTGCTGTGTCCTCTTCTTCAGGGGAAGAGTAGCTTGTAAGATCAAGAAAAATGAGATAGTGTTTTATCCATTTTCTGTATTTCCTCAGCTACTGTTTGGTTTCTCTTCTCACTTCTAAAAGACTAAAACAAAGCATGAAATGATGCAAAGAAGAGAGCAGGGCAGGGGGGGGTTTCCTCAATGATCAAGCAAGTAACGAATTGCAACTCTTACCGCTGCAGACATCTAATCCTTGCTTAACAACTAGTCGAAGTTACAAGGGACCTCCCTAGAGCTATTTACAACCTGTGTCCAAAGGCTGTGCCTCCCCCTCATGCTCATGTAGGTGCATTTCAGGTGCTTGTGAACTAGCACACATTTGCAGCATTCCACAGTTGCATGACAATGATTTTTGGTGGTTTTGCTGGTTTTTGGTATTCCCATTTCTAGCAAAAAGATGCCCACTGAAATAGATTTGTTTAACAACTGACATATTCACTAAACAACTATGGAGAACACTTAAGAATGGTGTTTGTTTAACAACCGCTGTAAAAAAAGTTTTAACATTCAGTGCAGTCAGGGTAACCCACTTAACAACTGCCATGACTTACGACACAATTCCTGGCTCAATTATGATCATGTCGAGGGCTACCTGTAATGTGCATATGTTATGGAATAATGTTCTGAAACAATGCAGTATTGCCACTTTAGTGGCCAAAAAAATGGAGGCAGTGCATGCATAAATAATCAGGGATATTTCCTTTTTTTAGCAATGCATTGCAAAGAAAAGAGGAGGAAGTTAACATAGATCAACAAAAAAAGAGAGGAGGAAGAAAATCAGAAGGAAAAATGACTAGAACAATATACTCTTTAGTGGTTGTATTTTTGGTGTTTTGTAGTTTTTATGTTGTAAGTGATCTTTATAATCTGTGTGTATGAATTTGTGCCACTGTTATTTTATAAGTAAAATTTGTAGGAGGAATCTATAAGTATTGCTGCTTCCCAGATATTTTACTGAAAAGTTTAGTTATCATTGTTGCTATATAATTAATATTTGCATTGCAACTCATTTTAAAAATGTAAGTATTAAGTCAGCTGGCCATTTAACCTGTCAATATTCTCTTTTCACCATTGCAGATAACATCATTAATTGGAATCATTTAAGATTTAGGACACAGAGATCATTTTTGTAGAGGGAGTTATTTCTTATCCTGCTGTGACTTGGAAGGTCTGTTCACATTCAGCAAATAAATATATATTGTATTCTCTATTTTGTAAACAAGGAAGATTTTTTTCATCTTTCTTTAACTGTTTCAATGTAATATGGTTTGTTTAAGGTTTACTAATATTTTATTGAGCTAATTTTATTCCATAGACTATACAAATATGTAGATTTTTCCCAGCATATTTTTCATCTGATACTATGGATTAATACCACTATTATGAGTTTCTTTTTTGCACTGGATATATCAACTGATTTTAACCACATATTTATGATTTGAATTCTTATACTTAATTTTCTCTAATTCCTTTTTGCAACTGACATTGTATGAAAATACCTTTAAGTCACTTTCCCTATAAATGTTATGTATTGCTTATTTCTTTGAAATAACATTGTAAAGGTTTTCATGGGAAAGATTAAAGAAAGTCTTAAAGGAATGTTCATTTCTTGTGCCAAGTAGACTGACCAACAAGAAAATAAGGATAATATTTGCAATTCTTCAGTGTTACATTTTTTAGATATAGGTAGACCTTGACCTATCACCACAATTGAATCCAAAATCTTGGTCATTGAGCAAACCAATAATTAAATGAGGTATCACGTTACCACTTCCGTCAATGACCATCATCTTGACTCACTCATTTGTGGTGGTTAAATGACCATGCAAATCATTAAGTAAAACGAGGAGACACTTTAGCAGGTGGGGGAACCTGGAGCCCACTGGCATGTATAAATTTGCTACAGGCTGGGAGGCCACTCAGCTACCAGAGCAGCTTCAGGCTGGCTGCAGAGGCTACTGCCGTGCACAAAGCTGCTGCAGGTGACTTGGTAGGTTGCTCCCTCTGTCCCTTCCACTTGTAACCTTCCCTGCTGGCTTCCCCATTAACTTTCTTGGGGAAACCTGCAGAGAAGTTTGCAAATGGTGATCGCATGATCACAGGGTGCTTGGCAACTGGTAATTAAATGGGAACAGGTTGTCACATGACTGGGGGGCAGTGCAACTTTTTTCAATGGCTAGAAATGCTTTAACAGCCATGAAGCACTCTTTCCAAATTGTAATAACTACTAACAATCATTTAATGATTGGTCATAAGTCAAGAACTACCTGCATGAAATAACATACAAGTCTTTGTGCCTCTACTATTTATGAACTGCTGTACTTTTCCAGTGCTGGGCAGTAAACCTTTTCAAGTAATTTCTATACATGTAGCATTTTGTGACTTATGTAGATTTAAAAGAGGTAGTATAGCTGAGAGAACAAATTCAGTTTTACCTTAAGTGACTTTTTAGGTATATTCTTGCATGTTTTCAAATTTTTGTTGCATTTTTGAAGAAAGCAAGGTCAAATTGCACTCAGGTATGAGTTTTTATAAAGAAAGATCAGAAGTATCCATCATAGGGGAAACTAGCTGCTTCTTGTTAACCTCAGTATACCTGTGTATAAGGCATACATGTCGTACTCGTACTGGAAATATTGGAAAGAGACTTAATCTATGTTCTTCGGGCTTCCAACATAAAAAAATGTTATAATGACATCATATTGATCACTATCACATAAAGATTATAAAAAACACTGATGTGATCCATATTTTTAGTCTGTATTTTTACTGTGTCCAAAAATAAAATTCAAATTATTTCTTTAAGTCTGCAAGGAATAAATACATAGACATACAAATGTCTGCCATTTATTAATCTAATATTTCCATTTTAAAAAGTTCAGATAAAGCTTTTACTTGGATTATATAATATGTTTGGAAAATACTATAATAC